>JAMKCH010062522.1:0-12880 GCA_023653785.1 Ophioderma brevispina
TTTTTGTTATGCTGTCTGAAATTTTGGGGCAAAAGTCGTGTTTTTTTAGTATTTTCCTCAATAAGGAAAGTTTTACATTAATCTGGTGCCATCATCGGGTTCATCGTCTACACTTTTCTTTCCTAGAAAATTATACTTTTCATACCATAACAACTATTGCAAAGTTTCACCCCAAATAGATACTCTGAAACTCAAGGTTCACACTGCCCTTAAAGAGATATATAGGAAATCATGTAAACGTTGTGTTGGGAGAGCTGGAGCATTCCTCTAGGAAATAGGGGGGTGGGAAGGTAACGAGTCTCCTATAATCATCCATTCACCCCTCCCTATCCCCACCAATCAATGTTTGGTTTTTGTAGGGGGGCAAGAACAAATTTCAGGATTTCAACATTGTCCCGGGGGGAGACGGGGGCATTTTTTGAAGTAGGCCTATAAAATGTTTTCCAACATTTTTTGCAAGATTGTAGTAGTACGGATTTCCGTATTTCGACGGAAATTTGAATGCGAAATACGACGTCCGTTTTCTTCCCCCGTAAAAAATACGGACAAGGGTCGGCGTACAAAATAAAAATAAAATGTATAGAAAAGTCAGAAAATAAGTAAATACAGAACAGTAAAGCCCAGGAAAGAGGGCAACATCTTTTCAAAGTGAATAACAGAAACAATAGATTTGAAATATTTTCAAATTATAAGTCTGTTAAATGGGTTTCCGACCTTGTTTTTCTCCCGACTTCGGATGGTTCACTCACATTAATCTTTTTGTTTAAAACCAGTTCACTGCTGTAGCTATAAATATTTCTAAAGGTATTTTAACAATCTTAACTTAACTGGTGCAAAGGGATAGACCTACAAACATGAAATTGTTAAGTGGTTTTGTTTTAAAGTTTTCAAGCTTTGAAAGTTTAGAACTTAGTTTTAATACTTTTCGTCGTGCATTTACAACATTTTCCTATATGGAATTATTCCCACTGACAGTTTCCTTAAAATGGGGCGGGTACATTTTTTCTGGGAAAAAAAAGCTGTATTTTAAAAAGACTCTATCTATCTGCAGTTTCATTGTCCATAGGTAAGCTTAGTTTTCAAGTTAATGAGCCTTTAAGTTAGACTTTAAGTTCATTTTGTAATGTGCTACTGTATCTAAACAATATTCTCCATATGGATTGTGTTCATATTTACATCCTTATGGGGGCTTTTTTTCAGGAAAGTAATTTTAAAAAAGAGCTCTCTCATGATGCAGTTGCATGTAATAGCCCAGTTTTCAAGTTAGGATCCTTTAAAATTTAGACTTTTCTCTTTTGATGTAAATTAAAAAAAAATCCTTAATTTTTCTTTTTTTATATTTAATCTTATAATCAAGGTCCCTCAGAGCTCTGTCCAATTCTTCTGGAAAAGCTGTATTTTAAGAGCTCTATCTCATGATGCAGTTCATATGTATTTAGGTAGCATTAGTTTTCAAGTTACGCGAAGGCCTTTAAAGTTTCTACTTTTACATTAACTTCATGTCATGCTTTAAAAAAACATCCGGTGTGCCAAATGGCCTTTCACTGCACTGATATTGATGAAATTTAACAATCAGCACAGCAATTAAGCCGAAAATTCATGGAAGTTTTTTCTGTGATTCGCACCGAGTTTTAGAATATTTTGTTCGAGATGTACGGGAAATTGATATGCGGACTCGTAATATGTTGCGGATGGGATTGGCTTTGAATTAGAAGTGAAAGGGCCCCCTGACGATTCCAATACACTTGTGAAGTATTCTTCAAAGCTTGACAACCAGGAAAGTTTTCTGTGTGGTATGCAGAAATATACTCTGGTCGATTTTGATTCCATGAAAATTTTAATTCTGGCTGGGGTTATAGCTTGCAAATGTATTGAGTTTAAAGGCAAAGGTTGATGTGGGTCGAAAGTGTGTTAATTAATACTTGTAGACGTATGTATACATGGTATACCCATAGAACTATAGAAAAAAAAATTGAAAAAATCAACAGTTTGATGGACAAAATTTCCTATAAATACTCAGTATAATTATATGTAAAACACCCACCCTCAAACATGTTTTATTGCTAATTGCTAAAATAAACCCAAGAGCTTTTCCGGGAGGCTTCGCCCCGGAACCCCACCAGGGACTCTAAGGCGGGCCCCTGGACCCCACCCTCTATGCGCTTCGTCGCGCAAGCCGATCGCGCGGTGGGCTACTCCCACCTTCCCCTGTCCCATATTTACATTATAAACCCTTTCAGTTTTTTTTCAAACCCTCTTTTCTGCCTGCATTGAATTTTTGAATCAGAGATTACGGTCTTGGAAACGTATTCCAATGTCAAGGTCTAGACGATCGCTGCCACTTTGATGTTTATTTACATCGAGATCAAGTGTTGATCAAGTCACAATGTTTGAGTTTAGTGATGCTTTATTTGATCGATTACCCATAAAATCGTAGCAACACAAACAGAGGCATCAGGAATGAGAATTTTATGTCTTGACTATTTTAATCACCAGATGATTTTTGAAAAACACGCAGAATGCACATTCCCGGACCCATTGCTAAGGCAATTTCCTGGGCCCCTGCTCATATCACGGATATTCGCGGTAAAGATTTGTCCTGTAGTGCCCGTCTTTTCCGCACCTTAGTGGCTGACCAGACGATATCGTGTTACAGTTTCATTGAAAACAGCCTCGAGGCGATAGCATTATGTCCTAGAATCAGAATTGCCTGTCTCGCTAGCTGTTAGCAATGGGTTCAGCTTCACTGCGCCTAAACAATGAAACCCCTTGAAGTAGCCCAATGTTCCCGGGAAGTGGTTGACCTTCACAACGGCAGGTATGTGCGTGATCTTGAAAGAGCTAATACAATTTATCAATACACTCAGTGGACAGACTAACGTAGCTTTTCAAAGATTAACGACGTTAATGACGAATCAAAACAAATAAGAACTATAAGAACTAGATTTGAAAATGTCGGAAGATCAGCCCTTTTTTTTTTGTTTCCGCCTGATCTTGACGAACGGATTGAATATTTTGCATGAACAAAGAACCCAGGGCAACGCGAAAATGGTACGATCCTGGCGGCCTCAACAATAGTAAACCAATAGAACAGAATTCGACAAAAACGCACCAAGAATTCTCTACGAGGATAAGGACTATGGTTGAAAAACCTATAATCTATGTTTCGAGGCAAGGGGTGACGTTAGTTTTTTATCACGGCTTGGGATTGGTAATCACGGTCATAGTCGAAGGAATACTTTTAGCGAAAAAGGGTCAGAGTATCACCGTAAATCCCGCCCGAAACCAAAACCCACCCTCCCGGTGCTGCGTGCAAAACTAGGGTTTTTTGGCTCAAAACTAGGGTTTTTAATATGCAAAACCCCTAGTTTTTGGCAAAAACCCCTAATTTTTGCCTATACAAAATCAGTGTTTTATGGAAAACCCACCCTAGTTTTGCATATGCAAAACTACGGGTATTATGGGCATTCAAGACCCGGGGTTTTCATAGAACTGCCGTGCAGGGTTCATTGGAGTCGAGTGGCAACTCTCTATACTATTAGGATCGTCGAGTCCAAATTGTTAAACCACTTATTTTCAATACGGATAAACGCAATCTCATCATAGTGCACAGTTCCCACTCCATAGAAAAACGTTTACACACTTTGGCACCGCCATTGGTGCTAGTAAGCCAACAACAACAACACGACCGTCCAATTTTCGAATTCGATATAAATAACTGGTTTAAAAAGTCTGAAATAGATAACTGTTACTCGAATTATATATACGCACATAAAGGGGTCCATAAATATAAATACTTAATAGTCATGGATTTATGATAATTCTTTTTCTGACAAATAAAATGAATACGCGGACTTTTTCACTAAACCGTACCGTATCAGTCCATACACCAAACCATTTATACAAACTAGGGGTATTTTGTAACCCCTGCTTTTGCATGCTATAACGGCCGAATCTATCATCAGCTTCTAAACCCTGCCCTTATCCACAGGTGGTTTAAGAAACTAGTCAATCTACCACTGAGCTAGGAGACAAAATATTGATCACAGTTCAGGCCGTGATCGTACTTTAAGCTTCATTTTAAACGACAACAGCTGGAGCGGCTGTAGGATTTCTCGCCCGAAAAATTTTTGTGTTGATAGTGGCGACGGATACATATTTTACGACACGTAAACATCGTAATCTGAAGACCGATGAAGAATGCTTCAGCAACCGCCAATTTTAAAACAACCGATCTTCCTCCCTGGGCAAACACCTCCTCCGAAGGGTTTCAGATGAAGATCTCCGAGATCCCCCCCCCCATAGACCATGTGGAACTGTATTTTGTGAAAATTTCATATACAAATCTTGCAACCGAGGTTTTCTAAATCAAAATTGTCTGAGGATATAGCAAAATCATGGGTGTCATTTTTTAAAATGTGTTCTTGGATGTTCTCTAGGGGGCAAGGTTTATCAGGGGTAATATAAAAGGGGCCAAATGTGTTTTAAGGTATACCATCATGTTCAGAACCTTTCAAGGATTTCAGAAGGGTATAGTTTGCCCTCTACTGAGGTTATAGTAAAAGAGTTACAAGGCAAAACGGGTTTAAGGTCACACTGGGGGGGGGTAAAACTCAGATTCAACGGGTTTGGTTTTAAAATGGGGGTCCAAATTGACACTCGCCCTTACTAATATAGAGCCTAAAAATACAGGTCCGCGTTGCAATTGAACTTTTGATTTATATTAAGAGGGCAATAGGCCGTGGTCTTTGCAACGGTTGAAAAACACAGAATCTATATACATTTTCTTTTATTTTTATTATGACCAATGAACGATTTAAAACCAGTTTTTACAAATTCGGCACCATTCCTAATACTAAGACCTTGACTTTCTTGAACCTTTGTACTAAAACATAGGTCGTAAATATGCAAACTATACTTTTATAACCTTATGAGCAAACGGAACAGATGGTATAAATTTTAAGGAAAACAATTTAAACACTTTTATTGTTTACCCCTTGTTACAAATTTTCAAGTGCTGCTCCGATTTAGCTAAAAAAAAATGGTGCAATTATTATTAGAATTCATAGAATCAAAATAAGGATAGTTTTGAATGTCTAATGCTTAGTTACCGACGTAGGGGCACAGAAGGTCAACGTCCATTGCATCCGATTGGGCTTGACCTTGTTCCCCCCTACTGTTTTAGCAAGATTGAGGACCTAGAAAAACTATGCCTTATTTTGATCCTATGCGCTCCCCAATAATTTGCACCATTTTTGTATTCACAAATGGAGCAACTTAAAAATTGTGACCACTGTATAACTTTGTTAATAAATTACACAACACCGATTTTTGAATTTTGATGTTTTTAGCCTGTAAGTCTTAAACTTTACGTTGAAGATAGATGGTACAAAGTAACTTCTGAATCCTTGGTTAGACAAATAACATGGTACTTTTCAACATGAGTGGATCAATTTATAAATTTGACGCCATGAACAAACTTGTCTTGGACCCCCTCTCCTTAAGGCACCAGTGCTTGCACTAAGGAATAGTGGTTTCAGGGGTTTCATGTGAGTCTGTTCTACTATTTAATCCTCAAATCCTTTGTAATTGAGATGTGTTACAAAGTCTGCTAGCTCCCGGGCTACCAGGACAGTTTGTGAGTCTGAAAGTATCCTCAAGTCGAACTTAATAATTCAAGGCAAGAAGTCTATTGGAATAAGGTGGACGAAAAATCAGCATTTGGAAAATTGCTTGATTGAACAAAACAAGATGCGTGTTGATTTTTCCGCTGCACTTTTTCTAGTCATTCCAAATGATTCCTTGATGAGGAGACCAAATGCAAGCACAATGGTATGTAGGCAAGATGAGAGTTTGATATAGAGGTTATGCAATGCATAAGAGGACATGTTTATTGTGCATCTGATGATGAAGTCAGAAAGTTTCGAAAACAGTTTAGAAATTGAATCAATGTGAGTCAAAAGAAGTCCTTACTGAAAGTGACACCAAGAGACATTGACTCATTAACCTCAGGAAAGTTCACTAACACCCATGAAGAAGTAATGAAGTAATTAGGAGATTTTGATCTATTAATATGCATAACGGAAGCATTTAGAAGGATTCAAAGAAACAATTATGAGGGGAATAGTCCAGGTAAAGATGTTGTGAATCTCATTTTTGGAAGAGCATCATGATCTTTTCACTGAAAATAGGTCGAAGAATGGTGTGATTGTGTGTGGATCATCTTGTAAACGAAAGATGAGGAGAAGAAAGAAAAGCATTAAGTCATTGACAAATAGAATGAAGAAAATTGGCCAGAAACAGAGCCTTGAGGTACACACAAGTTACAGAACACCACTCAGAAAAGGCACCCTTTGAATACAACCAGTTTTGATTTCGGCTCTATAGAGGGGCAGTTTTGAACCATTGAAGCGAAACCCCTCGAATACCAAAGAATTAAAGTGTTGATACTAAAATATTGTGATTCTTTACTTTAGCAAATGCAGAACTAGAACTGCAATCAAGAAAATTCGTCAAAAAGATTACAGTTACGGATCATCAATGGATTGCAAAGGAGGTGATAGAATTTAACCCAAATTGGCTCCCCCAATTCTACCAGTCCGAAAACCAAACTGATTATCAGACAACAAGAGCGGTCACCGCCGTGTGGATTCGTGCAACCTGTGGTTTGGTGGGTGGGCCGGTGTACTTGCAGCCGGTTTGGGATGACCCTGAAGGGAATGGCTAATTGGTAACTGAGGCAATGGCCCTTAAAAATAAAGAACAGTCCTGTAATTTTGTATGATGGAATGTTCTGGTATTTTTGATATAGATGATTTTCGCCTATTGTATTTCGTATATTGATCGGACTTTTTGATTTTGGGCACCTTGTTTAACCACGATCGGTTGTGATTTCACTGGGCTTTACTGGTTTGTTTCACCCGGTTGAAGCCCCCTCATCTCGCTTTCCGCCATTACGACCGTCACACAATTGATTTTTCGTATTCTTTTTAAATGATTTTTTACATGGGGTCACAAAGATCACATGGGGTCACACAGGGTCACATGGGGACACCAAGGTCACATGGGGTCATTGAGGGTGCATAGGGTCACAAAGGTCACAGTTGGGGGGTTCACCAGGTCACATGGTCAACCCTGCCCCTCGCCGTGACCCACCTCTCCGACGCCCCCACCCTTCCGACGCCCCCCCCGACCCACCAGATGGCACACCACACCCGACCCCTCCCGCGTACCCCACGTCGACACTTACACCCCCCCTGCACCCCCCCCAACACCCAACCATCCACCTCCATCGATTCACACGCAAGATGTATGGTATGGTAGTTTTTTCATGTGCAAAGGAATATATGCGACCAATGTACCATATTTAGCGATTACAGCAATTATGCATATTTATAGCTCATTTGATTACCTAAGCAGCATGTATCAGGAAACTTGCAAATGGCACAGACGATGCGCACCATAATAGGTTTTTGTGCAGTGAAGGAATTTTGTAGCGATGTACCGTTTTAAAAAGAGAGTGAGTATGCTGATTTTGCACCCCCCCCCCCCCCCCCCCCCCCCCCCCCCCCCCCCCCCCCCCCCCGATCAATTAGCCTCACTTGCATATGTAATTTGCTCGAAATATGCCCAACACCTAATCGGGTCGAGAGAACTCTTTAACCGCTTCCTTCCACAAAGTACAACATATACACCTTACGGAAACTCCAGATACCTACACAACAAGCCATGAGGGGAAAGGGATGTCATTTTGACCGGCCAAAATAACGCTAATAATATTTAGAATATGCAAATCAATGCAGCCAAAAGCTACAACATGATATTGCGCGACACATCACTATCATCCTATCAAGTTCGAAGTAAAATCGGGATAGCGTTTAGCCAGCAGGCATTTCAAAAAGGTAACCGCAATGTCTGAAAATATGCAAAAAGCTAATTAAAATCATGAAAGGCAAATAATGCAGCCAAAAGCTTACACATAATATTGCGGCATCCTCACTCTATCATCTATCAAGTTTGAAGTACATCGGGGATAGCGTTTAGCCTGCAGAGCATTTTAAAAAAAGGTTAACCGAGTCATGCGGACGGACATACGGATGGACATACGGATGGACATTACGGCAACACCAGTAATTTGGACTATATGTGCCTCATGAACATTCGTTCAGGCGAACATCAATGCATATGCAAATAATGAAGCGAAAAGTTACACATAATATTGCGGCAACACGTCACTCTCTCATCCTATCAAGTTCGAAGTAAATCGGGGATAGCACTTAGCCTGCAGAGCATTTTAAAAAAGATAATTAATAACGCGAGTCATACGGAAGGACATACGGGACGGACACATATAATTTGGACTAGTTAGTAGTATGGTCCTCCATGAACATTCGTTCAGGGGCTTCAGGCCAACACAAAATGTTTGGTAGAAGACGTTTTATATAGAAGTCCCATGGGTGATGCCATGAGGTATTGCCATTCTTCCGTCAAGCGCTACGCACACCGTCCATATAGCGCCTGGCGAATCCATTGTAATACATCATTTGCATCATGGGACTTCTATAGAAACGTCTACCAAAATGATTGACGCAAATCTAAATCTTTCATTCTCATGGCCTAAAAATACATACTCTTTCCGTCAGAATTTTCCCATCATTTGGGATGGCATACTCAAATCCAGCAGATGCCAGTGGGCCTAATTCGACGTCTTTTGCTGCTTCTTCTATCATTTTCACAAAATGTCCCGAAAATTTCCCAAAACTTGACCCACAAACTGTGTATCGTCTTTCACAGAGATTCTGACTATTAGTGAACACTGTCACAATGTGAATGTATCGTACACTCACCACAATCAAAAAACAACATCACTCAGCAGTTCTAAGAATTACTCGCCGCATTTTCTCTAATTTGGTGTAAAAGAGTGTAATAAATAAATTTGAAAACAAATATAAGGCCCTCTAAGCGACGGTGGAGTATTTCCGCGCACGGACGCAGGGAAGCCACCGGAGGATTACCGTGCGCACTCGCGCGCTGAAACCCCCGTTCCTTAAAGCGACGGTGGGTTATTTCCGCGCACGGACCGCAGGGAATCCACCGTAGGCTTACCCTCCACGGGTGCGCTGAACCCCGTTTCCCTATAAGCGACGGTGGCGGTGGAGTATTTCCGCGCACGGACCCAGGGAATCCACCGGAGAATTACCGGCGCACTCGTGCGCTAAAACCCCCGTTCCTTATAACTCGGTGAGTATTTCCGCGCAACGGACGCATGAATCCACCGAGGATTACCCCGCACGGTTCGCTAACCCCCGTTCCCTATAAGCGACGGTTGAGTATTTCCGCGCACGGACGCAGGGAATCCACTGGAGGATTACCGGCGCACTCATGCGCTGAAACAACCCGTTCCTTTAAGCGACTTTGAGTAATTTCCGCGCACGGACACGCAAGGATCCACCGGAGGATTAGCGGCGCACTGTTGCGCTGAAACCCCCGTTTCACTTATAAGCTACGTTGGAGTATTTCCGCTCGCGGACGCATTGAATCCACCGGTGGATTACCGCCACTCGTGCGCTAAAACACCGTTCCTTATACGCGCCGGTGGAGTATTTCCGCGCACGGACGGCAGGGAATCCACCGGAGGATTACCCCCCTTCCTTATAAAGCGAAGGGAATCCATCGGAGGATTATACCTGCCACGGGTGCGCGGAAACCCCCGTTCCCTATACGACGGTGGATTCTTTCCGCGCACGGACGCCAGGAAATCCACCGGTGGATTATTGATATTTTTTTAATGGAAATACGATCTGGTAGTAGGGTAGGTCGCCCAATTTTCGGACACTTAGGGACTTTCGCTAATATTTAAAAAATAATACGATACTTACCCACCAAACACCAATCCATGTTAATGTACTCATGCCAACGTTTACTTGGTGGCATGAAATGGTTTTGCAAATACAGTTTGCATTAGCACCATCAGCGAACAATGACATCGAAGCACTGTCCAGTTTTTGGACAGTACCTTGCCAGTTTTCGGACCTTCAGAAAAAGCGCTGTACCGTCCGTTTTTTTGTGAACAATTATAAAGTTTTTTTAGTTTTATTTTGTATTCTTCCTGCATCTTTGGGTAATTCATTTGTGTGTTTGGGTACTTGATTGTTTTAATTTATACACTGTCGCATGTTAACCGTAAGTCCGTGACCCAGTGTTCAAGTTCAAGGCCGGCGCATGCGTGATGGATATAACGGCCTTCTTCAGTCCAGCAGTGCTTGTCATGAAAATGTGGGAAAAATACAATAAGACCGATGATGTTGACGACAATGACCATAGACTATATTAACGACAATTAACGATGACAATGGCGATAATGGCGACGATGACGATTATATTACTGGCGATTATAAGGATGACGTCATGACGATGACGACGATATTTTTAATTATTATTATTATTATTTTATATTATTCTTATATAGGTTTTTTTCCAGTTAAGTTCCGCGACCGGTGAGTGTCTCGGCGGTCCCCACGTTCGCGTAGGAGTTTTGAGACCAGGGGGTCCGTTCGCGAACCTCAAGCGTAAACCCCTATTTCATACTAACTCATGCTATTTCCTACATGTAATAAGACCCCCCTTTTCAATACCATTTACACAGTGCTTTGGATAAGTTGATCCCTGCATGCATGACATATTATGCACGTAGATTTACGACTGAGTTTCGCGGACGAACCCCGGGCTTTTTTCCATCATGGCCCTCTTCTCTGGAACTCTTGCCCCCTGCCATCAGAAGCTAATTCAATCATGTCTTTCAAAAGCTTCTTAAAACACCTTTTCGCCAACATTTAGCCTTCCTTTTTACTTCCTTCCTTCTTGCGCCTAGTATCCTTTGGCAGGTACGCATTATAAGTTCTTGTATTAGCTTATTATGATTATTATTAAAATACCACCATACTTAGGCGCAGTCTAATCGCGCTCGATTAAGACACGGCGCATGATTAGATGTAGGAACAAAGACAAATCTCTTACACTGATACAAAAAAATTTTTTATTTTTTTTAAATATATTTATTTATTTCTTGAACATTCACTTTTATAACAGCGGCATTCGACGGTGTTTTCATAAAAAAAACATACTAAAAACCACACCACAAACGAGTGCGCCGGTAATCCTCCAGTGGATTCAACGGCGTCCGTGCGCGGAAGTTATACTCACCGTCAGCGTCGCTTACAAGGAACGGGTGTTGGGTTTCAGCGCACGCGTGCGCAGGTAATCCACTGGTGGATTCCCTGCGTCCTGCGCAAAATACTCCACCGTCGCTTATAGGGAACGGATGTTTTAGCGCGCGAGTGCGCCGGTAATCCTCCAGTGGATTCCCTGCGTCCTATGCGGGAAATACTCCCCACCGTCGCTATAGGAAGGGGGTTTCATCACAGCGCACCCGTGCTCAGGTAATCCTCCGGTGGAGTTTCCATGCGTCCGTGCGCGGAAGTACTCCACCGTCGCTTATAAGGGTTTCAGCGCCCGAGTGCGCCGGTAATCCACTGGTGGATTCCCTGCGTCCTTGCTCGGAAATACTCCACCGTCGCTTATAAGTAACGGGGGTTTCAGCGCACCCGTGCGCAGGTAGCCTCCCGGTGGATTCCCTGCGTCGTGCGGCGGAATACTCCCCCGTCGCTTTTAGGGACGGGGTTTCAGCGCACCCGTGCGGCCAGTATATCCTTCCGTTGGATTCCACGCGTCCGTTCGCGTAAATACTCCACCGCTGCTTATAGGGAACGGATGTTTTTGCGGCACGAGTGCGCCGTTATCCACCGGTGGATTTCGCTGCGTCCGTGCAACTGAAATTCTCACCGTCGCTTATATGGGGGTGAACGGGGGTTTCAGCGCACGCGTGCGCAGGTAATCCACTGGTGGATTTCCTGCGTCCATGCGCGGAAACACTCCACCGTCGCTTATAAGGTACGGGGTTTCAGCGGTGGGAGCCCCCCCCCCCGCACGGTTATGGATTTCTCTTATGAATAGGCCCCTATTTGTTTTCACATGTTTATTTATACACACATCGTTGCGCTGATTACCCGACTGTGGATTTTCTTCGACCACCGTGCGCAGTTTTTCCACTATGGACGTTTTGCGTAGGGGTCGCAGAAGATCCACTGGTTGATGCCTTAACTAACTCCCGTTTGACAGGTAAACGGTTGCTGTTCATAGAGGGTATCGGCCATAAAAAGTCTTGATTCTTCAGGTGGATTGCTTTTCACAGAATGTGAAATATTTATTTCGTCGCTATATAAAGTTATTTCAATAGTTTCAATTCATCAATATTTTGTGTTTCTTTCAAATTCCCAGTGGAAGGTACCTTGGCAGTGTCGTCAATACACTTGGAAGCTGTCAGAATGGTAAATATCAGCGGAAACAGATACGCGGTATACGACTCTTGTTCAGTCAAAATATTCCACGGAAACGTGTAGTGTAAAACAAAATTTCGATATTACGAGGTGTTCAGGAACAGCAAAGAGGTGATTATTACTTGTATTTCGTAAGGCGTAAATCAAAGAGACTCAATATACTCTGGACAAGGCTATTCACTGATAGTCTGGTGCCCAACCACAAAACCCGGATGTTATCGTCCACAAAAATGTTTTTTGATGTTCTATCTCTTCAAGACTACTGATTCAGGATCTGCGTGATGCCACTGCAGCACCCTTGAGCATTTTGAAAATATCCAAGATGGCCGCCAAAATGACTGTAACGACATTATTATTACGCCAGATCTCAGCTCCGGGCGACTATAAAGCCGGGTCTTGGTGGATTGGCTAGGTTGTTTGGGGTCAGGAAGTAATTCTGTCATTTTATCTAACATTGAAATAATTTTTAATAGAAATCCAAGATG
>JAMKCH010062523.1:0-15331 GCA_023653785.1 Ophioderma brevispina
AATCGGCCAGAACTTTAGCAATTGCTCCGGCGACAGCTCTATCTTTCATCAATATCTCGGTAAGTTGGAGTTGGAGTTGGTCTGTATACCTGAGTATGGGTACCCGGTGTTGAAGTGGCTCCAATGTTGGAGGTGGAGGTCCGCCATGTTGAATGTTTGGTTATCAACAGAGACAGATGATGTTGATTTCGTTGTTTCTTGCCCAAACTTAATTTCGATCTATCTCTAACAGACATGGTGATGTTCTAGATGTATTTAGAGAGAAGATCCAACGGGTACATAGAGATATGATGACGATTTGCGGTAAAACACCGTACTTATGTGGGGAGGGTCACATAGATACGTGTGGTCACTCCAACAAAACCGAACAACTAACCACACTTCAAAGAGAGTACAACGGGTCGTTATTGCGCAAAGTTAGACAATTCTTCCTCCAATGCTCACTTCTCACATTATATAATTCACTTATATTGCCCTAAATCATATGGAGACATAGCTTGGGCTGATGCTAATAATGCTGGTCTGGACTTGCTTTTTATTCTCCAGAAAAGAGTTATAAGGACATGTACTAACTCCCTGTGGCTAGCCCACACAGAACCTGATTTTTCTCTGATCCAAAACGTTGAAGGTTAATGATTATAAACTTCAGCTTGCCACGTTTCATGTTCAATAAACTATATCCTTTTCACGGACGACCTTATGATTCAGGATTTTTTTAACTTTTAACTCATATACCATATGAGACCAGGAAAGCCCAAATACCCGTGTAAAACCATTTAATACCGTACTTGCTAATATTACCCTGATGTTCCAAGGTCCTCTACTATGGGCTAATATGCCTTCTTATATTAAAAACTCCCCAACTTTATTTCTCAAATTAATAGAAAAGAGTCTCATCAATTTAGTATAGTGCTGTCATCACTTCATAATTTTCGGTTCTTTTACTCTGTGGTAATTTCTTATCCTTGGAATTGGACTGTCGATGTCTTTGTCTTTGCTCCAATGTAATTTGTAATACATAGTGTCTACTGTCTTTTTTATTGATTTGTAATCTTTTTTTGTCTGTCTTTGTCGTAGTAACACGTAAGTTAGATGAGGTTACTGCATTTTCACTCTTAGCGTTTAGCAGTGACCTCGTTCATCACTATTTTCTAATTTTTTATTATATCTATAAATTGAAATGAAATGAATGATAGAATTTTGAAATCCATTTTATTTGTTACTGCAATTTCATATCGTGTATTTCATTGTGTGATGTGATGATGTGATGAACAAAAATAAAGTTGATTGATTGATGATTGATGAAATATTCATGTTCCTCATTGTCCCCCCTAATGCAAATCAATTAAAAGAACAAACAACACATATATTAACGTACTAGGTATTGAATTACTCATTGCTTAAGATAGTAATATGGGTCGCTTAAGTCATGGGAACATAAATAGGTAACAGAAATGAAAAGAAAAGAGAAAATGTGATAAAGCTCATTTATTACACATAATTTGAGTCCGTTGATTCGCATGAAGAGTAATAAGTGTAATAAAAGTATACGGTAATAATACCAATAGTATATAGGTCTCCTACTATACATAAAAGGGGGAGGAGAGGAGAGAGAGGGAGGTAGTGAGCATGTAGGTAGTCGAGTCTGTGTACCAATTCAACCGACCCCAGATAAGTATTTATTGAAGGGGAGAAGCAAAACACGGAAAGGGCTATCTCCCTTCATCGTGAATTCCCTTTCGAATGAATGGAATTGAATTGGGTTTTGATTATGGTATGGTTGTTATTTTTTATTTTTTGTACTTTTTTTATTGGAAGCGCTTGATAAATCCGTCTTTGCTCATTCAAAAGACCGTGCTGGAATCTATATAACAAAGAGAACGCATTCGAGTTTCGTACCCAATCAAGTCAACACCAAAACAAACAGGAAGTAAACATAAAAAACCCACACAAAAAAAAGAAGACAGGGAAACAAAATAAAAAAACAAAACAAAAAAATCGCATTTAATGCTACAAGGTCTATACTTGCAAGGGAAAGATAGAAGAGTATAATTAGGAGAGAGAGAGAGAGAGAACAAGAAACACATAGACACTAGAGGAACAACATAGAGCCGAACAAAGTATTACTGGGCGTGTTCAGCGCTCAGCTGCGTCTGATGAATTGCAAGCATTTCAGAAGTCGGCGAATTGGAGTGTTTCATACGCCTCTTTTGCGAGTCGGAAAAATTTGCTTTAACGCTGTTTTTTTAGAGATTTCAGCTTCGTTTTGTAGATGAGGACTTGTAACCTTGGAAAATCAACATCAGTTAATCATGAAATATTTAGGCGTTAAGGAGTAACCCAAGGGCAATTTTAAGAAAAAAAATACGCCTTTATACCGTGCATTAGGAAATTCGGTGGCGCGGGAGGAACCGTCGGACTTATCCTAGCGAACGAAAAAAGAGAAAATAGAGGAGAAATTCTCCCACCTGCTCGCTTCCGGTATCGATAGAAGGTAGTTTTCTCATGACTTCCTCTCTTGACTAGCATGGTGGTTTAAGAAGCGTCTTTAAACAAGAATTTTAAAGTTTTGATCAGCCATAAAACACAACTTTTTGAGGGAAAATGGTAAACGAAGAAGCCAGCAAAGGCGGATAGGTTGATTTCACCACACGTCCGCAAGGCGGGTTTATAGGCCAAACCGCGGCGGGTCGTCAGGCTTATTTCTCGTATAGCACAACTTGTCACTTTGTATAGCATAGCGCTCAATCTCTAAGAAGAAAAACTTTTAGAAGGCCGTCAGCCACGAGCTCATCCGCACGTGTCTAGAGATGGTCCACGCAGCTGTGAGTGCCTGAAGAGAAGAAAGGTTCCTCTCTGCCAGCGATCAACAGAAGGATATCGCCGCCAACTACAGTGCGACGTGGACAAACCAAACACTCACATCAAAAACGCTGTCAAGTCCGGTGGAGCCAAAGGAACCCTGGTACAGGTCACAGGGAAGGGTGCCGGCGGATCCTTCAAAATGGGCACCAAGGAATTGATGCCGAGAAAGAAAAGGCAAACATACATACACAAGAAACCAGAAAGCCTGGGGGAGAACGGGAGAGGAAAAGTAGAGGAGAAGAAGGAAGCAGAGGAGATGGGAGAAAGATCGGACAGACACAGACAAACAGGGAACACACAGGACAGTAGAGACAGGAGAACAGGAAAGAGCAGACAGGAGACAAGGAGAAGAGGACAGAGAGACAAAGATTAATGCACAACACAGCAAACAAAACATCCCGGGAAAAAACCAGATCACGATACAGACGAGATAGAGACACATGAAAGACACCGCACACAGGAGGACAGAAGGGAGAGAGTAAAGAACATCCGACACAGAGGAGAGACATCACACCGACAGAGAGAGAGAGAGAATAGAGAACACAGAGATCACATAGAGGTATAGACAAGAGAGATGACGAGACACAGCCACAGAGACGATGAAGTACATGACATAACACACACAATACATACAACACAGACACATCTAGTATACATATATTATGATATATAGACAGCAGAGGGGAACGTGGGAGAGTTTGCGGTGGTTGGTAAGGTAAAAAAAAAAGCGCAGAAGCACAAAAAAGATTCAAGGCGCCAAAAAAAACAATGGAGTGGAAACATAGGGAGGCGGCTACTGCCAAAACTATCCTCGCTCAAAACTTACGAAATACCTGTTTAATAATTAGAACAATGTATAATTTATACAGACAAGAATAAATCAAGTGTTGACCCAAATGTGGAGAACACGTTGAGGATTTAAAAGATATTATAAATAATTACATAACCAAAATCTGTGTAAGATAAATTATGAACGTAAGCTCTATGCCACATGCCACGGCGGCACATTAACAAGGCCTAATATTAAGGGAACGGGACAGGCACAAAACAGCAGAGAGAGAAATACGAGCGAGCACAATGAGCCAAATTAAACATGCCAAGTGAAGTTAGTCACGTCTCTCGTGCCATAATTTGTTAGTGTACTGGGCCTACAGCATAACACCTTCAAGCAAGGGGTGAGGGGACATAAACTAAAACATGGGTTTCACAAGCAACAATGCAAAATCTGCCAAACAATAAAATTATGATCGGAGGACTCAATGGTAACAGGCATCATGGAAATGGAGCATGGAGAGAACGACAGACGCCGAAGAGGATGAAACGCCCAAAGAAGGTTTTTTAAAGTGCGAGAAAGAAAAATTGCTAGTTAAAAACATAGTTAAGGGCAGCAGATAGGGGATTGGCTCTCCGAACCACTTGTATAAACAAACGAACAGATACTTGCTTCAATAGAAAAATAGAAATTAATGAAATAATAGGTGTCTGCTTGTTAGATAACCGATCCTAAAATTCCAAAATGTCAATTGTGTGGCAGGCAATTGAGATGAACAAAGTAAATTCTGGACGACAAGGATAGCAGCGGGGGTATTAACAAAAAACAAATTGTTATTGTCACTGATACTGGGGTGAGGGGGGTGAGTGATATCAAAAATCATGAAAATCAAATAATGGTGGAAAAAAACTGAAATTGTCAAGATCTTATGGAGACGTGGACTGGGAAGTTTCTTGTCAGCAGTAGTTAGGACGAAATAGGGTGCCGTCCTTGCTCCATGCAGATTTGACAAATGATTTGGAATTGGCAGCACGCAAAGAATGCATTCTCTTTTTGGTAAGGTTTTCAGAGATAACGGATATCCCAGATTCCTTAAACCGGGTGTAACTTTGAAGACATCTGCTCTTTTCGCGTACCTCGCGAACTGACAAGTAATAGGCCTGCGGACGCTGAGAGTCATTAGAATCACGAGTGACCTCCTTCTCGGGCCTAGTCTATGGCTTCTATCCAGGTCTTCGTGGGTGATGGTTACGCCAAGTTCTCCAGTGATGGTGTATAGTACAAGATCATCGGTCGATTCGCCAGGATGTTCTTGAGACAATGGATCAGAATGCAATTTCTCCTAAGTACTGTTATTGATCGGTCAAGACATTTCAAAGGAATCGAGTGTTTTCATGTATCGAACTGTTCTTTTCAGGTCAGTATTAGTGACTGATACCCGGTCTATATCGTGGGTAACTGCTCTGCAGACTTGCATGAGTGACACTAGATTCCAACGATCCCTTTCTTTAAGCTTGGAACATACAGATGTTTTATAATGGCACTGTTGGATGCTAACGATTCCACAATGTTGTCGATGACCAACGGTTGACTCAGATGGAATCGGCACAGGAACTTAGCAATGGCTCCGGCTGGACAGCTATATCTTTCATCAATATCTCGGTAAGTTGGAGTTGGAGTTGGTCTCTGCATATATGTGTAGTTTTGACGTCTTAAATGATAGTTTCGATGTAGGGGGCACAGAAGGTCAACGTCAATTCATTCAATGGGGCTTGATCTTGGACCCCTACTGTTCTTAAAAAAAAAAAAAGAAGCATTGCAGACCTCAAAAATATTCCTAATTTTTGATCCTATGAGCTACACTAATACATTTGCACCATTTTTTATCCAAATCGGAGCAATTTAAATTTGGACCCATGACAAACTCGAAAATGACCCTTTCCTTTTTTATGATTTGTGATTGTTCTAGTTCTACTCTGAACTTTAGGGGTCTTGTAATATGACAAACTACTACCTTTTCTGAATCCTTATGGATTATGAGGACACATAATCATGGTGTGTGCTTTTTCAACATTATTGGGTCAATTTACAAAGTTTTGACCCCCTGTACAAACTTGTTTGTTTTGGCCCCAATACGCTCCTCCCGCCTCTCTCCTTATGTCACCACTTGCGGCACTTTAGAATCGCGTTTCAAGGGGTTTCTGTCAGTCTTTCAACATATTAATCACTCAAACTTTGTACTGAGACTGGCTGTTACAAATGTGTGCCAGCTCCTTGGTTTATGTAGAGACCTCGAGTTATCGGAACTGCAGTCTGCGGTGCTGCTGTACCACATAAACGGACGGTATTTGCGTGTAAATTAAACCAAACTTTGTGTATCATTTACATTTCTCCCGAGATCACCGTTTTCGTCTCTCAAATTTAATTTTTGTTTTTTCGAAAAAAGGACGACCAAATTTCGGCTTGAAATCTACGCCGGCCGGTTCACATGAACATTCCACAGGCGAAAGCCAGACATGGTTCGTTCAATAGGATTAATCTTGCTCTGTTTAGTCGTTCCTTGAGAAGTTTGAGATTTTGGCCACTGCTCACTGCTATGGAGCATAGAGCATAGGTTGTGGCGACCGTTCCAGAGCGGGAGGAGAGCTAAGCTAGAGCTGAGCGGAGTGAAGCTATTCATTATATTGAATGAGGACCACCCAATAACAGTAGCGATTATGATAGACGGGGGTAGTCAAGGATTTTAGAATTGCAAATCGGCCACCAATCATCGCCTGGTGTATTGTGGTTAGGTACTGACTTCATGATATAGGGTCCTTTTAAAATATAAAATTTTCATTTATTTGTTAGGTTAGAGCATAAGAAGTCTGTGGAGGAAATAGTGAGAGGGAAAATGTATATAAGTCCATAAAATAAAAGCTAAGAAATAACCAATAGCTCCCGTTGGGTTAGTGAGGAACACTGCCCCTGGCAGCATGTGTGGTGGACAAAAACTACTGCGTGCTTCAGTTCGACGACTATCGCAAAGCCATAAAGGCCAACTTATTGCCGCAAACGCGTTGCAAGATAGTAGCAACGCGTTGCAAACATTTCGGCAACGCGTTGCGGATTGAGGCCAAATCAAAATCATGAATTTCTGTGACGTTATTTCAAAAAATAGACTCCACAACGCGGTGCTAGAGACTTTGCAACGCGTTGCACCAAACCTTCACAAACGCGTTGCAAGCTTCACAGAGCGTGCGAGATTCACAGCGCGTTGCGAGCTTTCACAAGCGTTGCGAAGGTTCACAAGCATAAGGGTCCTACGTATTGCGCAAACGCGTGCGTGTGAGGAAAGTAGTAGCAACGCGTTGCGACATTTCGGCCAACGCGTTGCGGCCTAGGCCAATAAAAAATCATGAATTTCTGTGACGTCATTTCAAAAAATAAAAATAGATCAACAACCGTGTGCGGCAATATTCGTTTTCTATGCCCTTATGGCTCTGTACAAGGTCGTTTTGTGAAGTTGGTGAAGGCCGCTCTTTTTGCCGAACAAACGGTAAATTGAAAAGGAGGGTCCAACAGTTATTTTAAGTTATGGCTTGGGCTTGCACCAAAGATTCTTCTTTTTTTTGTTTTGTTTGTAATTTGTTTTGGTCACAAGGCAAAGCCTTTTGTTTTCATCATCTTTCTGAAGATGTTTTATTTTCCCTAACACCCCTTAACTGCATTTAAATGCACTGTTGGAAAAAAGCTTCACGGAGCGGACACCTGCCTTGTTTTAGGGGGAAAGAATTGCGCATAGGATCTAAAAAGAAAATAACGCTACCTCCCTGTTTTGCGGTGATGGTCAAGTATCCTCTTGGGACGTTACGGATATAGAAGTCCCAATGTTGAAATATGAGTAGTATTGTCTCATTTATTTCCTTCAAAACGACTACAGAGCAAACACAGATGTAGCGCATTAGGGAATCAATTCTAATTAGTAGGGTTATAAGTCAAAATCCCATGCCCTAGAAGGTTTGGGGAAGAAAATTTATTTGGAATTTTTTCTATAGTTTGAAGGGTAAGGGTGCGGAATCAAGAACTGTTTGGGTCCGACATCTTGGAAATGTGGGGACACTTTTAAAACAAACGGGCGTCTTAAAATTTTAGTACAGGGGTTAAATTGAAATCAAGTCAATTGTTTTTAAATGTCTACACAACGTGTGTTTCTTCATTAGACGAATAAAGCAAAAGGTATTAGTTTCTGTTCAAGGTGTTCCGACCTTTACGTTAAACAGGTATAACCCTAGTATTTAAGGTTCAAGGGTATCCTGGGGTAAACGATACCAGTGCTCCGATTTTTTTTTTTAATTTTAGTGTGAAATTCAGGTTGATTTCCAGGAAATTTATTTTCGGCATTTTTTTTTTTGGGATCATATTAGTGGGAAAAATGTTGGAAAACAAGAGTCTACATGATCTATGGGGGCACCAAAAACTTGACCTAAAATTGTAAACAGAGCGGGTCACCCAAAGAATTGAAATGAATTTTCTGCTTCAGCTATGGACCAGTGGCATAACTTGACACCACAGGTTTCAACAAAATCTGAAAAGACATTTGAATTTTGTTTTTGCCCCGAATGACCTTGACCCGTCCAGGGCCTTGTAGCTGTAGTCCAGTTAGACTAAAGGTCGGAACATATACTTTTTTCATCCTCGTCATAAGGGAGACCAAATACATTGGTGTAGATTTTTAAACGCAATTTGACGTGATTTTCAAAATTTACCCCCTGTTGTTAGTAAATACCCCTTATGTTACCAAAGTTCCCAAGCAGTTCCCAGCGGTTTGCACCCCACAAATCCCAAATATTACGGATTCAGGCATCCTTCAAAACTCTAGAAAAAAATCTCTCTCAAATCTTATTCCCCAAACTCCTAGAATGGGATTTTCGGACTTATCACCCTCACTAAATACCTCATTTGCATTTTCTGGTGACTATATATGAAACGTTTTACCCTAAATCTTCTTAGCGTGTCAAAGTCATTGGAATGGCTGGTGGATGGGTTGTCAGGATTAACACGATTAGTCAAGCTGAGTAAGCTGCTGATCCGTGATAACCTGAAAGCTCTTTCAATTTTCCATGGACATAAGTGTTTTGTCCTTACGTGTTTATAGTTATTACCAGTATTAACTTAATCAGACTTATGTCTGATTGGAATTAAAAAACAAAACAAATCCCTTATCTGCCCGTATAAGATATATATACCCCAATGCCCTTTAGCAATCAATATATTTATTGAAACAATATGAATAGTTTTCCACAATTGCTAATCATCAAATTCAAATAAAACATTCAAGATGGTTCCAAAATGTCAAAAATGCATTACTACTGAAAGGCAGAGCTGCCAGGTGATGTATAATCACTATAAACTGATTCAGATCAATTTAAATATCATAATCATAAAGGGATTGATATCTGCCAGATGGCATCCTAGATAGCGATTTCAATATGGTGCAAATGTCAATCAGTAAACTAAAGGTCAGTAATCATTCACGCTGTTAGGCTAAAGATATATATTTTGTGGTTTTTTTGGGGGTTATCACTTCCAAAAACCCCAATGTACACGGCCCAGACCAAGTAAGGCTTATCACTAATAGTCTAGGGAGATGTGTGTCTTTGTTTGGTAGGTTTTATTTGATATTGATGAAATAATGACTCAATGACCATTAAGAGTCCTAGGACATTTGAAAATAGTGTGTGCCCTCAAAATAAGATTGTTTCAAAATCGATATTTTTGCATGGTTTTTGTAAAGCTTTTATAGAACAAAAAGTGCCCTCACACGAAATGATTAGACCAAATCAACTTCATTATGGGTAAACAGACCGATTTTATCTTTAAAAAAAAGCGTCGCCGGCGCGACGTTAAATTCCAGCAGACGACCGAAAAGGAAAAACGGAATAGAAAGCACCGGAAAATGAAACGAAACGATAAAGGCTTTTAAAAAAGTACACGCAATCAGTATGGCATGTTCTCACAAGCCTAGGCACACTGTTTGACCGGTCTATAACCTTTCTTGTGGATGGTAATAATCAGTGCGTACAGTCAAAAATTATTCAGTGTAATATACGCATTGTTGATTTAAAGCTATGGAAAACATAAATTTGCCTACAAATTACCGGGATGTCTTTATCCTATATCGATGTCACTAGCTGTTTTGGGGTATGTTATTTTATGTGTTAAAACATATCTATGTTCGTCTCAATGGCCTAGACTATCATTTGAGAGCAAATTTGAAGAAAGTTAAATTTGGAAAAGGTGCCAGTGCCGCTTTGAATGTCATTGAGTCATTATGCATCAATATCAAATAAAACCCTACCAAAAGCAAATGAACCGCATATCCCTAGAATATTAGTGATCTGATTTTTCGCTGATTTTGTAAAGTGCATTTCCGCCAAGCCATATTGGAAAAACCCAATGGGATGGCATCGTACATGTATCGATTCCTCCGATTACCTAATGATGCCCCTGGGTACATGATGATGTTGATTGACCTTACAGGGCATTATACACAAAACATTGCAGCTATCAGGGTAGACACAGCTATCAATCTTTATAGTATTCTTTAGAGTATGCGAAAGCCTATCTTTGGATCCTTTATAATGACGGATTTTATTTAAAATATGTCTTATGAGTTAGGTTTACTTTCTTGACTGCCAAAAACATCCACGGGATCGATATCCAAATTACAACCTGCAGTCAAAAATATATCACGATCAGACACTTATGGTAATTGGAGGCCATTTTGAATCCTCGTTGTTGATACATGTTACCGAAATCATGCTTGGCAATTGTTCACCAGAATGTTTACACGAGAACAGGATGAAAAAATCACACAGTTTGAGTGAACCAAAGAGATGAATGTGTTGTGTTTTGGTGGCAATTTTGATTTTTCGCGTTTTTACAACAATGCTTCAAGGGTGCTCGCGTCTAGAATCCATTGATTCATAAGTAGCATAAATAACTGGTCTAGGATTAGAAACCGTTTTGAAAACATTTATACCTAATAAAACAAGTGGTGGTTGATATTAGGATCAATGAAGTGCCTGGGACTATGTCAGATATAAAACTTACCGTTTTTCGTGGAACGCAGATTGTCGGGCGGCTTAACTATATGCGGAAACCTAACTAGGCTAAGGTCCGACGATTTTTAATGCCGAAGTGAGAGCAGAACAAGTCCGTCATAAAGTATGACCGGTATAGTAAAAGTACCGTTTTCGGATGGAATGGACGCTGTCTGTATAGGAAAATACTAACGGTTTTCGCATTTCGTCTTTTGCTGAAGTAGTGTAAAGCCGGGAATCGGGAAAGCAGTGGCGTTTGGTGGGGCGCGTTAGTCGTGGTGGGGCGATTAGGGGGCGATCAGGCACCCCTGGAAACAAAATGGCCCGGGAAAATTTGAAGGCACGGGAGAAA
Source organism: Ophioderma brevispina (assembly GCA_023653785.1). NCBI lineage: Eukaryota > Metazoa > Echinodermata > Ophiuroidea > Amphilepidida > Ophiodermatidae > Ophioderma > Ophioderma brevispina. The sequence goes on from JAMKCH010062523.1 coordinate 11,075, forward strand.
AAGGGGGCAAGGGAAAAGGGAGGAAGAGAGAAAAGAGAAGAGGACGAGCCAGGGACAGGAGAAGCCGGCGGTGTTTTGATGGTTATGATTTGACAGCATTGAGAGGTGACCACCGTCTCATTGCGACTCAAAGTAATATGTCAGCCGGCAAGCGAAGCAGCGAGTAACATTTTAAACGTTCCCAATCATACATTAATTGTTTCCCAAATCCCTGGATACGCCACTGAATCGGGGAAAAAATCGTGCCTGTCAAAATGCAAGGGAGAAAGCGAAAATCTTACAGGTCATTGCCCACACTTGACTAGAGGTCTAGTTAGGCGTTTACGCCCCTGATGGAAAGCCAGCCTCAGCATTCGCATGTTTCGAAGGTACGCAAAACTAGGCTTCTTCTAACCTTAGTTCCGCTTCGAGCAAGGTCCAAGCTTGACTCGGTTTTTGGTTTTTTGTAGGTGTTAGCATCAAGTTGAAGATTTAATTTTCAGAGTTTTGTGTTGGAATCACTTAGGATTATCCCTAAATGTCTCAAAGTTATTGGACCATGGTTTTAAAAAATGTTAAAAGTGAGTGGGAGACTTTGGGGATCCAGGCCATTTGTAAGCGAAGGTGTAAAAAAACAACATACAGAAGGACTTTTTTTCACGATATTAATTGGTCTTAGTTGTTTTACTTTCAAACTTTCTAAGGCTTTGTTTAATATTATAGCTGGAACAGTTATTATAAGGAAACCCAAAAATTATTAGAAATATTGTACAGCAGTTTGTCACACTGGTTGTTAGGCATTTTGATACAAAATGGTCCACCGCGTTAGGGCAGGAAGAATGTACAAAGTGGTGTTATTCCTTGAGGTTCAGGCAAATTAGGAAAAAATAACCACGCTGAGCTAGTGAGATAGCCTCAGCGTGATTGTTTACTAATTTCTGGAATTCCCTTTGCTACAGGAATCAAACCACTTTGGTACCATTCTTATGCCATCACGTGTGGACATTTTGTGAACAGTTTACAACGTTAAATCAAAATAAAAATAAATGCATTTCTTCACCAGAACTTGAAATGAAACTCATGGAGGACGGACACTTTTTCATAACGGACGGACACCAGCATTGCAGTACGTCTGTACACTATAAAAAACTATTTTTCACTTCAGTGACGGGAGTAGTAATAAGTTAAAGCCGTGTTGAAGTCAAAAGTTGAGTTCAAGATTAATCAGCAGCGAGTATAAAACACACATTTCCGCTTTACTCTTCACCCGAGCCAAAACAGTTTTTGAGTAAGCAGTTTTGAAAAATCTAACTCAAACGTTGAGTGACAACGTAGTTTTTTGACGCAGTTACGGATCAGAAATTTACACCGGGTTGAGTTTACGTCTTACGCAATGGTGACGACCCCATACACGTTGCAAACCAAGAATTGCCGCGGACAAATCAACGGCAGATGACAAGCTTGGGAAGTCGCGGACAATGCTGGCCAGCAGCTGGCCATTCTGATATTTTACACAACTGTTATAATCAGAGACTAATAATTATAAATGTGGGTGATGCAATGGACTTGTCAATGATTGTGAGTTGGTGCGATCTGGCGTAACCGGACGATTGTCAAAGGTTCCGATATCAAGCTTATGAATTAGGCAAACCTTACAGGTGACTTGATGCCTGTTATTCTGGGGCAATCTACACGGCAGCGCCAGATCAGATCGGATCCAGGATGCGTTCCAGTTTGAGTCTACACGGGCAACGGTACAAACTTGATCCAGATTTGCAATGCGTACATGGTGTGTGCAGGCTTGGTTAGTGTCGCTGTTGCACTTGTTTAAAAGCCGCGTGCTTTTTGGTTACGCGTAAAGTATTCATCGATTACCAAGGTTACGCGCAGCATTTGTACACTTACGCTTCGAAAGGGCGCCCTGTACTTCCGCACTTCACTGCGCCGGGTAGCGTTCATAAGGAGTTTGGGTCATATCTTTCAACTTTTGGCATCGTTCCAAATTTAAGAATGATGTTTTCAATTCAAGCATTTCAGTGTCGGGTTACTTGACAAAAAACACAGAAATTTGGTCTCATGGTTGAATTTTCTCCAATCCTGTATTTATTTATTGCAGTCATTTTACAACAAGATGTGGTGAGTGCAAGCGTGTACACACCATCTACGCGTTTTGCAGATCTTAATCAAGTTTGGCCGTTGCCCGGGTAGAGACGCAAACTGGATACGAGATCTGGCTCCGATCTGGATCTGCGCTGCCGTGTAGATTGGCCCTATGGCTTCAACATAGTTTTTCTTTTTTTCATTTTATGAAATAAAAACCGAGGTCAACATAGAAACTGAGGGCAGTAGTAGAAGTAGTAAGAACTGTTGTGTTTGATTTAATGGTGTTGCTAAAAATTTTATCAATGAAGTTTTTAATTTTATAAAGTTGGATTCATTTTAAATTATTCTCCCCATATTATTACATGATATGAACATGTAACTTCTCATGTAATAATTGTTAATATTATACACTTTTTATTGGGCAAATGTTAGTAAAATGGCCTAACACTTATTACATACGTTTCACCTTACATGCTTCTGCATCGACGTTTGGGCATCAACTATAGCTAGTACTGCAGTACCTAGGTATCACCAATGCCACCCAAGCTAGGAAGGCAGCCAAAGTTTCTTTAGGTACTGGTCGTCATCTCACGCGGATCTGACTCCACATAATACGATATAACCGGCGACGGCCACAGAATCGCTGCTGACTGAAAATAAACAATAAAATAAATCAAAACGTCAAAATTTTATAAAAGAGACAGTGAAAGTGAATTACGGCATTTTGGCTCAGGAGGGGTCAATTCTTTGAATTTTTTGTTTTTGATGTTGTTATTTATGTTCATTCCAAGGCAGGCTTGAAATTTATTAAATTCCAAAGGCTGAAGCTCAAGCTTATCATGTCGATTCAAGCCTCTTGGACTTCAGAAAAGTGCAATGTTTGTCTGATATCATTTGAATAATAAATTAAAAAAAAAAAACCATGATTTTACAATTTCGAAAAAAAATAATCACCAACTTTGTTGGACCATTTACATGTAAGAGTAATTTGCTGGCACCCTCAGACTTAACATGAAGTCACTATCTTTCTTGAGATATTCCGCCTGTGGAAAAGCGGTAAGTACTACAAAGGAAGATGGCCTTTTGAAATCTTCCGTCACAGAACTAACACGTCCCAAATGGACTAACATACTGGAACAGACAGAGAATCTTTCCAACATTTCTTTCTTTCTTTTTTTTATAAAGGCCAAATAATAAAAAAAAATTGCTTGGTCTCAAAGCTTGTATTTGCAAAGTAAACTTTGGAATTTGAGAAAAACATAACGCAGGGATTTTTAATTTCCATAAATCCTATTTACTATTTAAAATTTCAAGGAAAATTCCCCATAAAGGAATCCCATTGGACGTGGCATGATCATGCATTTGGCAAAGTGGCAAAGACTTTGTTGGCAAAGACAAGTACCAGTACTACTATTTATTATTATTACTAGCAGGTTGCCCGCCTTCGCGCGTGCAACCGCTAGCTGATTTCAATGGGGCGGGTCACTAAACCCGTTGACCAGTCTTCTATAATTCAAACTTTCAAAGACATACCATAGTTTCCTCCAACTTTGTCATCATTTATTTATTTGCCTTAGTATTGCCCTCAAATGTGTTAATCTCAAGAGCTGTCGAGTTTTAGGTCCCCATCTCAACATGAGCTATGAACCATGTGAAACCTTTAACTCTGGCAAAAATTTATGTGCAAGCCAGGGAACTCGCATGCACTCCCAAAGACACCACCAGTGTCGTATCTGGGGGTCGGAGGATAAGGGCAATTCAAGGGTGTTCAAAAAGTGCAATCAGGGAAGCTCTCTTGGGAAGGAAAGTCGAAGTCCGTCCATCAATGAAATTTTGATGGGAATCATGAAAAATCAGTCCGGACGAATTTTCAACCCTGACCGGTGGGCTGATTCTTCCCCCTGAACCAACGACGTTTTTCCCCTCCTCCCTAGAACTGCTGCCTAACGCCACTGGGCTCTCAAGTGCGCCGAGGGGCCAGCACCTATAGGCCCCTAGATGGGTATTTTTTGCTACAGGTCCAGGGGTTACACAGGTTGAGGGGGTGTTCCCATTTAGATGACGTTTTTAAGGCATATTATGGTTTGTTTCCCCAGCATCATTGTCACCCACTGGCCCTGTAATATATGTAAGAATTTTACCATCATCATCCAAATGCCCCCATTTTTTCGAATC
>JAMKCH010062524.1:0-27493 GCA_023653785.1 Ophioderma brevispina
ATGTGGAAGTGCCCCATCATAAATGCTGATTACCTCTAAGAGGCAACCACAGTCTCATGTTTCACAGCCTATGGCTATGAAATTCAAAATGGCTGTCACAACCAAAATAATCCAATGTTGTTACCTGATGTTTCAAAACAAGGATACAGGCAAAACCTACATGGCTTGCCGGTCATTTTGGATTTTAACTTGCAAATCAAGATCCAAAATTAAGGCAAGGAAATTAAAAAAATTGTGAAATGATCGTATAGGTGCATATTAGGGGCGCTTTAAAGCTGCTTAAAAGCCCCCTCACAAGGCACCTAGAACCGAATTATTACAACAATGTGGGAACGGTTGTTAAAACTGGCGGCCATTTTGGGATAATGTAAATTAGGTATCTTTCCGCTGATAAAATACTTACTATAATTTGGAGACCTTATAGAAATGCGTTGTGGTTCAAAAAATGCCATTTGTTAGAGTTCACCCCAAAGGGTTAATTATTTTACCAAGACTCAAAGTATTGTGTAGTGTGTCTTTTTCTGTGGTAGTTGGGTCTTCCTCAGATATTTACGCATCAAACAACAGAGGGCGTCCTAATGTAGGATGTGACATCATAAGTTACATCATTCTTACCACTGACCCCAAATAACATCACGCCTTCCAAAGTTCAATCTTATGTCCAACCTTTTTATATTACAGATTCCAAAAACTATGATAAGTATACAAGCCTTGTGAAGCCAAAAAATTTTAAAAAGTCAATGCAGAGAAAAATGAGTTTAAGTTGCAGTTTAGTACAGCACTCAATGGCAGATTTATTTTTTTCTTTCGCAGATCAATGGTGAAATTATATCATGTAGTGTGGTAAACATGCCTTGGTCTTAAAGATATACTGTAAGGCATCATATAAACAACACAAAATTTTTGAATATTTTTTAGACGGGGAGTTCAACTTTGATGACGTCATCACATTTTGCCAATAGACGACTTCTTGAGGTGTACTACTTGAAATCACACATAGATTTCCTTATCCAGAACATCCAAATGTATTGAGAAAGTGTTAAAAATGTGAATATAAAAATAATAAATATGTGTTACCAGAGAAAATAGTACGTATTTTAGAACTCGGATAAACAGGAGGAAAGAAAGTAGAAATTACGTTTTGTGGAAAATTGCCAATTGAAAACTCTATTTTGAACATGTGATCAATAGAAAAATTAATTAAAAGTTCCTCTAACACAAACGTACCTATCATATAGATTCCAAATAAAGTGAAATAGGAAGCTTGTGAAAGAATCTATTCCAATTATGCAAGAAAATAAAATAGTAAAATTATAAAAAAAGAAAAATTCCCCCCCCAAAATTTGAGGACGTCATCTTGATGGCGTAATATCTATTTTTTTTGCAATCCGGCGATTTTACGACCTCCGGGATCGTAACTGAGGTTTTTAACAACCGATTTAATGTAGTCTGACAAAAAAAGTTTTGTTTTTTCCTTTTTCTCGAGGTAATCCTCCCCTACTGTTTTACAGTGCTTGGAAGCCCTGACTAAAAGGTACACTTACAGTTGGGTCATGGAGATCATCCAGGTTAGGGGTCATAGCATCAAGGTCATGTCTCAGCTTATAGTATTAGAGCTATTGCTTCTTCATACGCTTCCATTTTTTATGTGTGTTATGATTTAATGGTACGGTCACCTCTACCTTTATTAGTAAATTAGTATTCAATACAGTCTATCTAATCTATTCTACAATTTAAATGATGGGATAACATGCACTGGGGAGTAGGACCGGGGACTTGTTGCACACCTGGAAAGAAACAGAAAGATAAGACATTATATGTAAGCTTTATGAGGTGAAAGCTACCAGGAAGAAAGAAATAAGATCAGTGGCAACTTCAATCAAGAACTATTATTTATTCCATACCCCCCCCCCGGATTAGCGTGGAAAGGCGCACCCCCGCGACATACCCCCCACCTCCCGCCATTTACCACCTCCACCCGAATATGGATTGGCTGGTTACCAGTGGTATTTGTATAATGAATGGGCGCATATTCAAAAAGTGTCAGCATATCACATAAAGTAAACTTAAGAGTGAACCTATGGGCATCCTAAAACCACTTATTTAGTCAATCCAAAAAATATGGCTGCCATTTGGCCGGCCATTTGAATTGGCTAAATATTCAAAACGTTCAGCATATCCTTCTCAACATATAAGTGAATAAATTATTTAAAAAGAATGAATCCTTTTAAAATCAGTATTTCATTGTTTACCTATATAGCAGCTTTTTTAAAAATTGGCGGCCTTTGCCTGCCATTTTGAATATTAGAGGCCATTTAAATTAGCCAGATCATCCAAACCTGTCCAGAATATCCCTCTTAATATAAGTGAAGTATTGTGAAGGAACCTAGCACTTTGGGACTAGTTATTTCATGGAATTGCCAAATATAGCGAGCTATTTTGAAATTGGCTGTCATTTTGACCGCCATTTTGAAAATGCGGCCATGTGAACATGGCCACACATCCAAAAGTGTCAAGTGTATTCCTCTAAACATAAGTGAAGTAATTCCATGCAGGAACTTAGGATTTGCATCTATTTTAATACATGAGTCTGCCTAATAGGGCAAACCATTTTGAAAATGGCCGCCATTTTGAAAAAGGTGGCATTTTGGAATTGGCCCCATATCCAGAAGTGTTTCAGCATGTTAAAGGTAAATCGGTGCCAAATTTCACGCTTTTAACAAAAAAGCACAATTGTCGCCACCATTCTGCAGCACTGAATAGCCACTATGAGTAACCAATCAAAAGAGTGCTTCAATATATCTGTGTAAACTAGACCACCATTCTTACAGATCTCTGATTTGCTCCTGACATGATATTATACCTTCTATGTCACCAATCAAAATCGGTGCTTAGATGCTGATAGATAGGCAGTTAGTACCCAGGGATCCGTTCGCGAAACTTAATCGTAAATCTACATGAATACTATGTCATGCTTGAGTGGACCGATTTATCCAAAGCACTGTGACACTAATAAAGGGTCCATGTATGCATGAGCTAGTATGTGCATAGAGTTTGTTTTGCGAACAGACCCCTGGGGATTAAAGGCCACCTCAGAGATTTCCAAAGGATTGTGCCCTGTATTTTCAGACAAATTTTGAACATATTTTTTTTTTTGTTCTTTTTGCTAAATGCAATGCTTGTCCACATACTAACCGCTATCTGAAATAGCTGTTCAACTAAATATCCTTCATATCTTTGTAATTAGCATAACTACTTGGGTATAAGCCCACCTTTGGGTATAAGCCCACCCCCAATTTTTGAAGAAAATCCTGTGGGGGCAGTTGTATTCAAAGGTGGATATGATGCGTGAATGGACTTCTGAAATGCACCCTAAACAAGTATTTCCACCGACTAAAAAACATGCCCTAAAGTCTATACAAGCATTTTTGTGTTTTTGCTCACCATAAACAAGTCTTTTTGTCAGTTTTTGCTACCCTACACAAGTGAGCAATGCATTGTGTTGATAATATACCCTTATTATCTGGCTTTGCTCATGTTGCTTTACTTCCAAATTACAATATTTTTGATGATTTTGATCTCGCATACATCACAATTTCAGGGTTACGGAAAAAACATACCCTTTTTTCCATATTTTGCTGATTTTGACACCCTAATCAATGTATGCGCGTACATCGCCTATTGGAAAAAAGATACCCTTTTTACGCGTTTTCTTGTTCACACATCATATCCACCTTTGAAGACAAGTTCTTCAAGACATGCTCTTGAAATTATATTACAATTTTGTATCTGATATTTGCTCCCAAGTTCTAGTCCTTCCCCGGGTATAAGCCCACCCCTATTTTGAAGTAAAATCTTCCATTTTGGGGGGTGGGCTTATACCCGAGTGCTTACGGTAATTTGCAGATATGCAGATTTCAGGAAAACAGCATCCTACAAGCTCCTACAGTACACGGTACTGAATGGTATACTACAAGTACATACAGTGTGAGTAAAAAAACCTACATTCAGAATAAAAAATAATTAGTTAAGTTAAGAATTATTTTTGCTCAAATGTTTGCTTTGGTTATAAAGAGGGATAAACATGCTTTCAGAAAACGCTGGTGTCATTTGGACTTTGGAGGAAGAAGTTATGCCTATTTTGCTGAGAGACTTAAAAATCCTGTTTGGCCGATTTTTAGCCAAATAAAAGATGCATCGTTTACATAGAGTAACATGGTCTTCAGCTGTGATTTGAGTAAAAACTATAAACAATAGGAGGTGGGAGAATAATTGAAGGATTATAAAAATAATATCCCAGAGATTACAAAAGAAAATGCCGAGTGAAAAAATGTTCAATTTCCCAAATAAGAAAGTCAAGATAGCTGGTGTAAGACCACAGTTTACTTTGGTTCAGCAAGATTTCATGGTTGTAACCTACAACGAAACTTGGGAGCCAAAGTGAAACCATAGAAGGTTTTGTATTCCGCTTGAAAAAACAGTGCGATATTGAATTTTAAGTTTAAATTCAAATTTATTTACAGAAAACTTCAGATTTAGTTCTTCTCGCAGTTTATGGATGCTGAGTATACTGTATCTGTGCAAATAATTACCTTAGAGATGTAAAACAACAATCTCTGAGCAGTTTCATTATGTTCATGAACTGAGACATTGATATGGAGTGATTTTCAATAACTGACTCTTTATGATTGATGAATGGTAATTTAATTTGTTGAAGATATTTTATTTATAATTATGTTACACAATAGACCGTTTTATTCAAACTGATATGTTTTTGTCGAGAAGAAATCGATACCATCTGAAATCGCATGTGTGAATTGTCTTTGCTACAATGTGTTATGGTTTACGTTGGTGTCAGTCTCTCTGCATTGTGTGGCTTAAATCGGCCAAACAGAATATTTAGGTATCTCAGCTCCGCAAAATTGACATAGTTTCTGAACCCAAAGTCCGAAAGACACCAAATAAAAATCTTCTGATAGCCTGTTTATCCCTGTAAACAATCAAAGCAAACATTCAAGCAAAAATAACGTTTAACCTTTGAAGAAAAAATCTTTCCTGAATGTAGGGTTTTTATTGACTCACACTGTACATGTATACAAACATCAAAACAAAAAATTCCAATATCATAAACGTTTAGTTAAGAAGAGTTTAAAAGGTAACTATCTTTAAATTTAGTTGATTACCTTTAATTTTAAAACAAATTCTCTGAATGTCACTTTAAACTCACATAAGCATGCGATATGAGTGCCCCATGACCCTCAAGACCCCACTCCAGCATACAGTGCACTAACCTGGAAAAAAGTGGGGAATTTGAGAACCACATTACCGGGAAATTTTGCTATTTGTGAGGGAAATTTGTATTTTAAATAAAGAAATGTAAGAATGAAGGGAATTTTGGTAGCTTGGAGGAAAATGTTGCAATCTTGGAGGGAAAATTGGATTGTGTTCCAGAGAAATTTGACATTTTTCCAGCCTGGGCACTAATCTAATGACCTGTTAGTGCTTAAAGTTTGCAACAAAGATTTCACACACCCTCAGGTGTCCCTAGAAAAATCAAAAGTACTGATGTTGCCCTGATGTTAAAGATTTCCATAAAAAATATCCCCATCTGAAAGGATTAAGCTGAGAAATGTTTCTTTGGTATACAAAGATTGTGTAAAAGCTCTAATTTCTTATCTTTGGTAGCAAATACGAAATTCAGCCTATGTTTTACATTGGGCAAACAAGCAAAATCAAATCGCCTTTTTTCTCTCTTTTAAGACATTTCTGTAGCCACAATACCAAGGTAAGAAATCTATTGAGGTGTTATCTATATGAATTACTATTAATATGACGAATATTTGGGTTGCCTCAAAATCTCTCGTTGCACCGTTAACATAAATCCAAACAATTTACCTTGTTGAAGTTCTCTTATTGTGGTGACTATCACATCTGGTTTAATAGGGCGCACGAGACATGTTTTCCTCTTTTGCCTATTTTCTTAAAGATGATGATGTGAAACATGAACAAGAACAAAAAAATTATGAAATTCATCATTGAAACATGAACAAGCACAAAAAAAAAAAGGAATTATTGGAAATTAATTCATTAAGGGTTTGCGTCGTCAGAGAACCTACGATGAATGAAATTCGCTTAAATTTAAAACCATGTATGTTACTTTAAGTGTGTAGATAAGCAAATCTTGAAAAAAATTAGGGGGGTACGGTACTCATTTTTGAAGCAGATGGTTTTACAAAAAAAGATGTTTCGCCCAAAATTGCTACAGTAGCTTGAGGAAAATTTAAATTTGCACCAAATTATGCATTTGATTTAGTGAAAAAACGATTCGATTTAGAATTTTTATTTTCACTTATGTTCGGGGTTTGATGTGATCTTTTCAAAAATGTAATAAAAATAGGGGGTGGCGGGATTACTTTTCCAGATACAGGCAAAATATGTCAAAAATTACGTCTATTGGCCCTGGGCGTGGTCAAATCCGAGAAGGCATAGCACCAGTATTTAGTGCGTACCATCGCGTTGAAAAAGGCGCGATCTAATGCTTGTTTTCGCTTAACGAAACAGACGCTTCTCCTGTGGCCATAACGAAATGGAAATCCGTTTACTTTTCTGGGTTCTGTTCACAGACTATATAGGTCCTTCTCTAAATCACTTTTTTTTGAAGCATTTACCAAAATAACAATTGTCAAGAAAAAGTAGGCCATAAGGGCTTTACCATATTGAAAAGGCGATACTGGAAATGCATGGGGGGGATTTCATGTTTGTTCACTCTAAGTTTTTTAATTTATTGTCGTATAAATTGTCTGAGTTTGGTTAAATGTATACATATATAGGGAATTTACTAAATTTAAATTATATGCACACTATTATAACTTTTATTTTGTTTAATATTATTAATTCATTTTAGTTCTATGGTTGTGTTATTATGTCAATAAAGATCCCGAAAAAAAAATTGGTTAGGGATTGAGAACTGGTGTAAGCGTCTATATAGCAAACGTAAATTTACATATTTGAGTCCTTTTGGAGTAGTAAAATTACAAACAAAAAGGGTCAACGGGTTCTTAATTTTCATGAACGGATATAAAAATTTGGGTAGAATTTATGTACAATGGGTTAAAGAAAAGGGTCTCAGATTCCATAGGCCGACTGAGGTTGTTCTAATAAACTGTCGGAAACAGTCCCGAAAAGGCACAAACTGGGGACTGGTGGGGTTACCGCTGCACACCCCTATACAACCTACACCACCCTTCCCTAATAAAGAACCAATATTTGTGGGGTTCTTTGTAGAACAAAAACAAGGTGATGTGGCCAAGAAAATGGCTCTTTGTAAAATCTTAAATCTTGAGTGAACCTTGAAACTATGTTATAAAGCACCTTCAGCGTTGCAGCGGTTCTTTGGTTAGAACAGAAAGTTGAAACAGATTTTTTTTGGCACGAACATATTTTTAGAAACCAAAGAGTTATCACTTGCCTTTCAAGTTGCTTAACTTTCAAAACATAGTTAAACAGATACAAAAAGAAACATGAGGTCTCGTAGAACCTTATGTTATAGATCCTTAGCAGTGCTATAGGGTGCTAAATATGGGACAAAAAGGTGGTTCTAAGTTGAACCATTTTTTGTATGAGTGTTTTTGAATATTTTTCACATCCTTCCATATATCTAATTAGTATAGGCCTATATCTGACATTTCTACGATGCGTCGTTTGTTTGAAGTTAGAGACTGTTCAGTCCTTTTAATTTTCGACTTTAAAGGGACGAGACTTTTTAGCGATTTTTCTTTTAATAAAAGAATGTCCTTTTTTGCTCAACAAAACATTTTTTGTTGATGGCGAAAAGAAAGGGCATGGTCAATTATGTGCATTTGTTTTTTTTTTTTTTTTTTTTTCGCTTTAACAAACTCTCATGTGTACGCGCTGAACATACGAGTTCTCCGCGAAATTTGCGTGTACGCCATGCGCAGATTCAAGCAAGGCACAAGGTAAAATTTGAAATATCGCACGCGCAGTAGCTGAGCTAAGTTCTCTGACGACGCAAATACCTTAAACAAAGATCTTAAAGCTTATCGTCTAGCTTGTCATTGTTGTTAACAGGAGAAAAATTATAAATTTAGGAATTCCTTTCCTTCCAGCGTAGATCAATCTGCGTCAATATTTAGAATAAAACAATCTGAAGGCTGTGGGATTTTGAGCTCAATGCAGTCAACATGTTGTGCACAGTGGTGCACCAGACCTCTTTTTCTGGTGGGGGGGAGCAAATGGGAGGGCAAAGTTAAATTTTTGAAGGGCAAAAGTGTATGCTTGGGGGGCAAACTCCAAAGTATCACTAGTTGGAGAATTTTAACCAATTTTTTATTTTTTTTATTTTTTTTCCCCCAATTTGGTTATTTTGGCTCCCAATCTGGCAAATTTTTGCCAAAAATCCTTTATTTTATCTTTTGGCCGGGGCAAATTGGGGTGGCAGAAAAAAATAGCCCCCCTGTGGCGCCCGCAACTGATTGTGGCACTTCATAAAGGCACTTCCCCTCCTGACCTGTTGACCCCAACGATATTTGGAAGCGTGATGCTTGGATCAACACAGGGTTCTCAGGGATTTGTAGCTCAGGGTACCCATGCCCGTTTCCAGGGGTTCTGAAAGTGACCCTACGGGACCAATTTTCAGTGAAAATATACCCTAAGAGAGCGAAAAAAAAGTTTTATTACGGGCGATCTGGACCTTTCAGTAGGTCTGTCTAGCCATTGGTTTTTAATTTTATTTTTTTTTTTCTTCCTGGATGTCAAACTTGGCCTAAAATAAAGCCCCAATCTGACGAGAGCATCAAGGCTGCTGTGGCTTACTCCAGATGTGTGGCGTTGAGTTGTGCAATAATGAGGTGAACCAAACAATTAATTGACAATTCCCATATCCTAAACGTCCCTTAACTGCAGTTTTTCCAGACCCGTTTTGTTTTTTTTGGGGGAATTGCCCCTAGATCTAACAAGTAAAAAAACGCTAAAACCACCTTTTTTTTGCGGTGATCGTCAGGTAGTTAGTCTTTTTCCTTCCGAAAAGGAGTTTGGGATATCGGCCTATAGCCAGTGAAAGTTGTTCATTGTTTAAGGCCAACCAAAAAAATCAAGTTTGTTCCCAGTCGTAGTCCAAAAACAATGTAAAAGCACTTTTTATTTTAATTAAAAAAAATTGAAAAGGGCTTCCCAGAAAAATTGGCTAAATGGCAAGTCACGACAGTTGCAAATCATACTTGATTGTCCAATTAATTAGTTTATAAACCAAAAATTGATTTTGGATCACTTGGATATCTTATAACATTGAAACATTCTTCATCTGTTTTTTGGTCTTAACATGCAAATCGCCTCATAAATAAAAGAAAACAACAAACTACAGTAAAATGGCCTCCAATTACCTGCATGTGGCCTACTACTGGCAACAACTTGAATCCCCCCCGGCTGATGCAACTATTCCATCAACCACTGACTCCACCCACCATCACCTAACCCATTTGATCCTGTAATTCATCAATACCTGACATCGCTACCTGACTACCCCCACCATCAACCAATCAACCCACACATCACACAGGAAACTGACTTTTGTCCGTGTCAACCACTGATTTCAGTAATGCACAACCATTGGCATCAAAACCTACAAGCCTAACTAAATATGGTTTAAGAAAACTAATTTTTGCACAATTTATTGCTAAAGTCTGACTCAGAGATTTCAAATATTATGGTTTGTGTATCAATGAAAAATAGTCACTATAACGAAAGATAGTAACCTAAATCACGATTCCGAAATTTTAGATGAATCGATTTTTTCGTTTTGGATGCGTAAACCTTTATGTGTAGTTAATACGTCCCATAGGATCTGTGTATACACGCAACTTCCGGATCCGGAATTTTATAACAAAGTTTTTTTTAATTTTTCTATGTTTTTTTGTTTGTGATTTGTTTATTTTTAGTAAAAAAAATGTGTTTAGTATATGGACACGCATTATGTACATGCAAAAAACGAATTTTTTTGAATGAGGGCGCCCTCCTCATGAAATCTCTGAGTCGGCCTTTAATGACTGTATCTCAGGGATTAAACAGTAAAATATAGATGACATTGAGATTAGGAAGGCTTGTGTATGGCCCAGGCCAGGATATTAGTAACAGAAATTATTTACAGTACTCATTAGCTGCTGTTTTCTCAACTTATTACAACTTTGTCAGAAAATTAATTTTTTCTTCCATTTGAACATCTTCCCACTTTTTCAATTTTCCCAGAAATTGTAGAAGTAAACTACATCCTTGTTTACCTGATTATAGATGGTCAGGTGGTCCCAGAGTTATTAAACCTGATCTATGTTTAAAGCTAATTCATTTACATAGACATTCACCTTCCTGTCAGCCCACCACTCACCACCAATCACCATTTAATAAAGGAAATCTTTCCCACCTGTCAACAATATTACTTCACTGAGCCTGTCAACCAAAGTACTTACAAAATGTGTCAGTACAGGATCTCCTGCAACTTTTGTCTTTTTTTTTTTTCAATTTTGGCTTTCTTCTGGCTTTCTTATAACTCGATTCTCTGATATGTGCACCCCGTAATACCATTTTTGCGGAGGTGAAAAATTCAATGAGGCCGCAGGACTACTTTCTGTTAATCATGTTATTGTGAGGAATGTCAAGGCCTGAATACACTTATTGTGCATTTCCATCCATGAATGAAATTGTATTTAGTGCAGGTGAGGGGTTATATGAACCGGAGTGTCTCCAAAAATAATCCGGTGTGGCACGGTGCCTTTGGATTCTTTTATTTTCCCTCTCCTACTGAATTGAATAGGTCCAAAACTCCATGGGGACAAACGTAACTACGTGACTCACGCCTTAATAACCTGTACCGGGGGGGGAACTGATTTGAGGCCCAAAAAATGTGGGTCTCCCCGACACTAGTTGTCAGAAAATTTAAGAAAATAAGCTGCGAATCTCCCTCATTCCCACTACTTTTTGAGGGGTTTTTGAAGAAAACTTGGTAAATGGGGCTTTGGACATGAAAAGGTAGGGTCTCTGGAATTGAAGTGGTTCTAAAATGGGGGTCACTGAACTGAAAAGAGCCTGAAAATGGGGGACTTATAAGTGGTAGATAACCATACTTCCTCTCCCAATGGTGAGAACTCCCCCCCCCCCAAAACCTGTACATTTAATTGTTTTGCTGTCATGCCCACATTTTGAAACATTTTTAATTTTTATGTCACATTTTTACCATTAAACATTGATTTCCCAATTCACCACCCAAGCAATGCACACAAATGCAACACACACCACAAAGTACACATACACAATAGTTGATAAATATGAAGTGCATTCAAAGGAAAAAAGAATAATTTTTTTCATATTTGTCATAAACATAAACTTTCTTCTATATTTAAGAGGTAACATACCCCATGTGTGACAAATCAGGTTTTTTTCACTACCTATACCTAGTGTGAACATACTATAGGGCATTGCTATATGAAAGATGCTGAGTGCTGGTCCCTCAGCCAAAACATAAACATCCAGGCCACCATAAGCACATGTGGGTATATCTAATTACTGACCTTGATGTCCAAAAAATGGTTCCCCTTTTCTTGGTAGGACCTTACTAACAATGCATGCCAAGAGTCGCCAGACAACTACACTACTGAACCAAAGTATTGACTATTATTTTGTCTACCAATAAATTGTGTTACAAGTGTTCAAGTGTACACTTTCTTTGCGTTTCTTGAATTATTCCCTCTTTCTTGCGGGTTAATGTATTTCCAAGGGGGTTGAGTGTTTGTTGGGCCCTATAGACCTTTTGCTCAACTCCTCCGATATAACTTTTTTGTTTTCCTACTGTGGATAATGGAATAAAAGTTTTGATGAACTATGGATCTATCACCCAGCCCTCTCTTATAGACTTACTTATTACGTCGTAAGCCCAAAATCAGGAGAAAATCAAAAATTTTTACAAGCAAACATTTTTCTTTAAAAATTAGCCAAAATGATAAATTTGAGCTAAAAACAGGCTGATTTTACATGATTTTTTTGAAAAAACTAAAACTACAAAAAAAAAAAATTTGGAAACTGAAATAAAGGGTCGGGGGTCGGGCCCGTAAAACAGGTTGAGGTTTTTTGGTTGCCTAAAGGCACCATTGCGGTGCATGATTAGTCTACTTTTCAGGAAAATACACTCCTACTGGGACCAAATTGCATTGTTAAGTTATACCTGTTGTAGGACCTGCGTTTCTAAATACATGAGTAAAATACTAACCTTAAAAATACCAGCAAGTAACTTGCCGAGATTCCCCTGGCAAGTGGCAGTATGTAACCTACCCTGAGATTGACCTTTGACCTTGGTCCAGGCCTTTGACAATCCACTATGAAAGAACCGCTATTGCAATTTAAAACCCGAAGTCGGGACTTCAACTCTTCTAAGAAAACCTGAAAACAAAAACCTAACAAAATGGAACATACATATTGCCACAATCACCCGTCTGCGTTTATTTAGTGGTGTGATTCTCCACCAGGCCCATAAGCAGGGCGGGTGCGGGGTGCAGTCCGCACCCCCCCCCCCATTCACAAAGGGTCAAAAGGTCCAACTGTTGGCTGATTTTTGATAAAGGGTCCAAAAATTTAGAGAATTTTACAAGAAAGTCCACTTTTTGGTGATTAATGTTCAAGAAGTCCCAAAGAGGACGTTTTTAAAGGGGTTAGGTCACTTTCATTCATCATCATTCAGCAAAAACTGTCCACTTGTAGTTTCCCTTTTTTTCGAACAAAGGGTCAACTTTTTCGAAGTGCCGGCCGCACCCCCCTCCCCACCCCAAATAAAAATAATAAATCCTGCGTCCGGCCCTGGATTCCACTAAGGAATAACAATCTTGCAAATGGTGCAGCAGGATGGAAAAGAATAAATCTCTCAGGTTTGTGTAACTATATTTTTTTTTGTTAACATGTCGATGCAATAAATTGGCAGCATGGCATAACCAAAGGTGTGGCAGGGGCAGACTTACCCCCCCAACCCGCCAACTAACATGGGGGGCGTAGAATTGAACAATGGGGACAAAAGACAGGGACAAGAGAAGTGGAGCAGCGAACGTCCGGAACGGGAAGGAGAAGGATAGTGCAAGAGAGAAGAAAGGTGTAATGAGGAGTGCAACAGCAAGAAGAAAGAGGGGAAGGGGACGGAATAGAGAAATACAAGGGGAAGGAGAAGCACAGAAAGGACAGGGGAGGATACGTAAAAGAGAAGGAAGGGGAATGCGAAGTGCCCCGCTGCCTTCCCTATGGCCTCTCCTTGCCCCGCGCCGTCCTTTCCTTTCTCCGTTCCCCTCGCGTCCCGTGTTTCCTTCTCGTTCCCCGCTCCTTCCCCGGGTCCGGCTCATTCCCCTCTCCTGCCCTTTCCCGTCAGCCTTTCCCCTCTCCGCCCTGGGCGGGTCTGCTCGTGCCCTCGCCGGCCCGGGGCCGAGCGCCGTCCCCGCCCGGCCCGGGGCCTGCTCGTTCCCCCGCGCCGGCCAGGGGCCGGCGCCTTGCCCCCGCTCCGGCCCGCTTTGCCGTCGCCTGCCCGCGCCGGCCCTGTTCCTGCCGCCTGCCCCTCTCCGCCTGGTCCTGCGCCTTGCCGCAGCGCCTTCCCGGGGCCGGCGCCGTTCCCCGCTCCTTCCGGGTCCCTGCGCCTGCCCCGCGCGCCTCGATGCCGCTCCGGGCCCTCGCATTCTCGCCTTTCCTCGCTCGCCCCTTTTCCGCATGTCCCCTGCTCGCCGGGGGCCGGCCCGCGTCTCCCCCCACGGTTCTCCTCTCCTTCCCCGGGCCCCTTGCCGTCTCCTCCCCTCCTCGCTCGTTGTAAAGGTCCGCCCAGTGCGCCGCAGGCCCCCATGGTCCGGTTATGAATAAACTCCTGTTGTCAGAATCATTTGGCAATGCAGAAAAAGTGCATGTGTGTATGTATCAATTAGCCTACAATTTGGTGAACACACAATTAAATTGTGGGTCCTTTTTTGTACTTTTTGAACTCTCACAGTTACTAGTTGAAAATCTCTAATGTTTGACCTTTTTCATCAAAAAGTAAGCAAAAAGTGCACCTTTTTGCCCCTTTTGTGAATTTTAGGGAGGCCGCACCACCCCCCCCCCCCGTGGAAGGTTGTGATTTCCCTTCAAATTGTCTGCGCTATAAATGAGTTGTACTTCAACTATAAGGACTTACTTTTCACTTAAACTTCCTAACCTACGTGTTGGTCCTAATAAACGGCCCCTGCTCTAATAAATGCCCCCCCTATGATTTTTGGATAAAACAATTCAAGAAAATGAATAGCTTACCTAAAATCACATTATTTTTAATGGCCGGGACAGTCGTAATCCATATCATAATCGCTATTGTGCTAGTTGTAATAATTTAATTAGTATAAAGATCTTTGACCTCGGTAGGTGCGAAAACACAACCCGCCTTCTCGTTTGTTGGTATTATTGGGTAATCAGCGAAAATCAGCATGTGTAAGGTGATTTTGCGGGATTTTTTACTTTCCATTTTGATTGTAATAACGCCCTCCTTTTTGAAAAATGGCCCCGCCCGCCGTTGCGTTTTAGGAACAACGGTATATTTTACTGATCGTAGCTACCAGCATTAAGTGAATATACAGCCTAGGCCTAAGTTTAGTAAGAGGAACCCATTTTCTGGCTTCATTGGTGTTTCAAAATGATGATCATTTTTAACACAACATGCAAAACCATTGAATGACTCGACTGTCATGCCTAAATTTCAGTCTGATATACCCTTTGGCCATGGGCTAGTAGGCCCTAGCATTAAAGAGACAGGAGATTTTCCAGAAATAATCGCCCCCAATTTTTTGTGGGGGGGGGGGGGGGGGGGGGGAACCCGGGTTTTTTGCATATTTGGACATCTTTCCAATTGTATAATAACACTGAAGTGATTAACGCCGAATACGCCGTCTGTAATAATATGATGATTAGTACTTTCTGACGTGCAACGACAGAAATTCAAAGCCTGTGTCCATGGGACAATTCACTAGTCCCGGGGCAAGTTTAAAACACGGTTTGCTGTGTTCTTTGTATGTTTGTCCAATAAACTTCGGAACGTTCTTGGTAAGGTGGTCTACAACGATCCTCTGTGCAATTAGAAGAAATTCGTACCTAAAAAATCTCCTGTCACTTAACCCAGCAACTCATTAATTTAATGCCATAAAGTCATCATAATTTATCTTTTGGCTGTTAAAATCCCCCCCCCCCCTTAATGGACCACACCTTTTGTACCTGTCTGTACACTACTCAACGTGACATTGCACATTGCAGGATAGCTAGTAGTGGAAATGGGGTAGCCTGGCAACTTCCCAGACTAGCCATGGCTTTCCTAGGCAGTAGCCTTTGCTTTGTTGGCTTTACCATGGCCCGGGCCATGCCGTCATGTAACCATACATCTAATAATACTCATGTATAATGCTTATAGGCCTAAGCCCCAGGCCTTGCCTAAGCACACATCTTGTGGGTTAGTATTTTTTTCCTGGCTTTTAGTGTCTAACCACTCACTTGCCCTACAGCTCAATCCTCATTCATTTTAGTCAAGCCTGCAGCTCCAGTTATGATGAGTGAGCGATGGTGCTTTAGAGTCCTTTGCTGTCTATTTTGGTCTTGGAGACTCAGACTTACTGCCCCATGATCGTTTTTTTCACGATGTAACAAACAAATCACGCCCCTATTTTCATCGATGTGTCGATGTTTTGCACGTTGTAGGCTGTGTTTCCAAAATATCGAAGCATGTCGACGGATTTGATAGAGCAAATAGGTTGGGTATTTTTGACCTAGGAAAATAGTTTGCATCATTTCTCTATATATGGATACTGTACCCTCCTACCTAAAATACATATGAAATTCAAAATAGTCCAGGACTGTGAGAATTCCTTTTATACTGAAAAACTTTCATGTCGAGGAATCGATCGAACTAGGGTTCTGTTCTCTATAAGTGGTATGTTTATTGCTATTCTCTCGAAATTAAAAAGGAAAATTATTCTTTTACAAACCACCCACTGGATCATGACACAACAAATCACGGACTCAGAGAGTACCAAATGTTAATTTTAAAACCATCGCTCTCTAAAGCGCCCTCTTCAAATGGGAGCAGGTCGGACGGAATCGAGCATGTTGGACAGAATGGAAAGTTGAACAGTTTAAATCGACTCTGCTCTTGTGTATTAATTTTGGTACTGTCTAGTAACTCCAGATATTAGCTTTAGTAAGTGTAATATCAGAACGTTTAGTGTCTTTTTTGTTCCTTGTGGCAGCAAAAACATTTCAATTCCGTCCGACATGCTCAATTCCGTCCGACATGATTTGTATAGAAAACAGAAAAGTCACCATCATAGTCTTGTTTTGAAAATTTCATTGCTTTGTTGGCATGCTACTGCTACTAACATTTTTAGCTTCAAATTAAACCATTTTAAAATATTGCACAACTATTTGGGCCTGTTTATGCAATGAAATCTGTAAAAATTCCGTCGAACATGCGTTCCGTCCAACTGTTGCATTTTTAAAAAATGTTAACTATTTCCTAAAAAAACCCCTTGTTGATATATTTTTCGCTCTAAAGACCTTAATTGTTCCTAATGTTCTTCTTATAAAGTATTCATAAAATAATTTTCATTTGCCAGTCAAGAGACCAAGAACTGATCAAGTCTGCCAAATTCAAAACAGCTTTGTCCCACAAAATTGGCAAAAAATGATTGAAAAGTTGTTTTTGTCTGTTTCCCAAGGAGAATTCTTATGTAGGAAATTGATAAAGTTGCACTTTTCTGGTACACAGCTTCATTGTTCTTAATGATCCATGTTTAATGCAACTTTAAATGGCCCAAAAGAAAACGTTAAGAGCACTCGTTTGTTTTAAAAGCCACGTCGGACGATTTAACATAACATGTCGGACGGAAAAAAATCTTGCCCCTTTTCACTCTAATAAAATAAAGCTAGACTTTAAACACTCACTCCAGCTAATACTTCATTAAATTCATGGATACTTGACAGAAACCTTTATTTAAATTTTATTTTGTTTTTTTGTAGAAAAACTTTTCACGAATTTTTTGACCATGTCGGACCGATTTTTATTTTGGGTTATTTTCTATTTCTTCTCTGGGACTTACATAAAAACTTGGACAAACATTTGGAATAAAACAATTCTTTATAATCATTCATGTGAAGTGGTCAACTTTATTCAAAAGGTATTTTAATAAAATTAATCTTTTGATTGTTCCTTCATTGTGATAATTCGAGAATAAAAGATAGGGATTTGTTGTTTTGCCTATCTAATATCGTTCATAATTGGATGGGCAGTCCAATATTTGGAGTAGTTGATGCCGGGCGCAGCCGGTTATCCACTCAATAAAATTTGGACTGCCCATCCAATATGACACGATATTAGATAGGCAACACACCCAATCCTATCTTTTATTCTCATTCTTATTTAGTTTTTGGTTGTTTTAATCACTGAAAATAGATTATTTCAATAATATTTAGTTTAAAAACAAAATATTCACCCGCTGTACAAAATGAAACCAACCCGTAGCTACCGCATGCCACGCGTACCCTAGACACGCGCGCGTAAAAACTTGCGCGGCGACGCACATATCTACGATCGTCTCATATAAGAATAGGGCAACAACCAATGATATTGCGTGTTTGCTTACTACACCAGCCCATGAATAAGAATATTTTTGTTGGTTGAAATCCGTCCTAACATGGTCGGAAATTTTTGAGTACCCTGTAAAATTAAAGTCATTAAATAGGTGTAAGAAACGACAGTTTTTTTTATTTTTTCACTTTTATTTTGTGACAGACAAACAGGCAAATATTTCAAAATAATGACATAAACACATTCTACAAAGAAATTTTTAAAATTCACCTACTGTGGTGACCACATTTTGAAACACATCTGTAATTTGGAATTGTTTTAGTAAAGACCCCTGCAAGTGGCTAAGTCAGTGTAACACGCCTATTTGTTAGAAATTATGATGATTATGCTTTGTTTTTTACTAATAAAATTTGGATCCGAATTTTTTTTAAGGGGCCCCTAGTCCTAGAACGGTCCCTAAAATCGATAGCAAGACACTTTTAATAAAGGCTTAAGTGTCCGTTTTTTCATTCACACAGAACAGTAATATAGGGTGTTGATATGACTAACACTAGCTTTTTTAGAGACAAAATCGGCAGTTTAAATTGTGGGAAAAAATAGTGTCGTGACTAGTGGCTTTTATAACTTTTACTACTAACTAGTGAGTACTAACTACTTAGTACTCATGGATGGGCCCCTGGCATAACATTTAACAATACATGATATCTGCTGCGCACTATACGCAACAATACATGCACATCCATGACTGGCACTCAGTCTCAAGAGCGTAAATTTCGTTTTAAATACAATGGCCATCATCATGGGTCTTGCAGGAAGTATGAACGGACCTTAATCCACTGCCCTTTTTTACATGTTGATTCACTGTTGTAGCGTTGTTTTGGCCAGGCTTGTAGTTTGTGCTGGTGGAAGTTGTAACTTTTTTACATGAGGATGAAATGTCACTTGTCAGTACACTCAGGCATGACATTGTACAAACGGAGTATACTGAATTTCTGGGCATGTCAGACGAGTCATTATCAACTTTTGCATTTCACATTTAGGAATCACCCTCATCATCGGACCCATGTCAAAAACTACGTAAGTTCCCTGTACTATCATAGACAATGCCGTAATGATGTCATGATGTTTACTTTAGTGAAGACAGCATGACTTTATAACTACCGTCTCAGGTTCATCATAATTCCGCCTCTCCTGCAAACTATCTGCAACTATTCTCAGTTCATAAGTTTCCAAGCACAATTTCCTGAGTTTAACCCAACTGCCAACTTAAAGAACATATCTTCAGCTATTCAAATCGGATCCACTTGTCATTGTCACATGTCGAGCAAGGGCGATAACCAGGCGATGGCAAAAAGCTTAACTTGACCACGTTACCGGTCACGTCAAGGTTTTGGGCATTCCAGTCAGGACGGTGGTATGCAGATCAAGATTTCAACTTCGTGGGTCAAGACGCGATGCAAAAAAAAACCCCTAGAATTTCGCGGTTGTCGGCTTTCGCAATTCGTGACGGGGGCTTGTTATCAATACTGACTGCATTGTTAGTAAACTTTTGTCACCCACCTAGGGCCCTTTTAAATACCCCAGGGCCTCTTTGCAACTTAAGTCCACTTAATGACCTCCCAGATCCAAGGTCCTAACTGCCACAATGTCCCTTCTCAACTACCAACAGATCCCCTTTTCACTTCTGCTCAGAGCCCCTTCCCACTTCCCACCGAGCATCCTTCTCAAGTATTAAAATTCTCCTCATTTAACACAGGTGCCCTTTCCCAACTAACCCAAATTATGGCCAATTCCCAAAAACTCATGGGTCTCCGTTCCAGACAACATTATCTTTTTCTGAACTAACCCAGGTTTCTCCTTCCAATAACACCAGTCCACCTCCCCAACTTCCCATGGTTTCTCCTTCCAACCGCCCCAGTAGTGTAGTAGATAAACCATACGCATCGTGCACTTCTGGACAAAAGCTTGAAACTTGGCACAGACATTCCTTGGGGTGCCAAAGCAACTGGAAAGGGGTGCCCAAAAATCGACTTTAATGACGTCATTAGGCCCCCCCTCACCTTTTTTGTCATATTGGGGCTTAATATGTCAAAATGGAATTTCCTCAGAAACCTATCATGTGTGGTAACAAATTAAAGCCTGGACATAAAGATTGTCTTTAAAATACTTTTAGTAGGGTATTTCTTAGCATTTGGGGTCATTGTAGGTCATTAAAGGTCATTGGATGGAGGTCATTTGATATTAAATTTTACCAAATAAGGCAGTCCCGTAATTATGTCAAACAATATTTGCCATTGTAAAAAATAAAAAAAAAAATCACCAAATAACTTGATTTTTTGTTTTCATATCAAATTTACATATATGTAGTTTCATGAACAAATAGGCAATTCAATTTCACAATTTATATTTTGTTGGATATTATCCAAAAAGTGACTTGCTGTTCCGTACCTTCCCAAAATGGCATTATCAAGCACCTTGTCCTACTTTTTTATGTTATTTAAAACCAGAGATTACAATTTTGAAAGCTGGTAATAATTCTTTGATTTTCTCTTTTTAAGAATCTGGTTTCATTTATTAAGAAATGATGACATTTCTCGTTGAGGAAGTACACTGAACATTTCTGCAACGTACCGTCCACAACGGGTTATCATTGGAAAATTTAAACCCTAAAGATGACGCTTTGATTTTTAATCTTTGTTTTTTTCTTCACGATCGCCCTAATTGTACAGATGCTGTTAAAAAACTAATAAAGTTTTTGCAAAAGGTGGACTGTTTACTAAACAACATGAGTAACTCAAAAGTACAACTTTGTGTGTACGTCCACAAATACAATGGCTGCCCAAAATTCAAAACCTAAATAATTAGAAGTTCTTGGTCCGAAGTCATTGGATAAACTTTGTCCGATGACAAGCACAACAAAGTCCATGAGCAAAAAAATCATCTTTGCGAGTGGCGACCACTTGCAGTTCACTAAGCAATAGAGCAATTTTCCCTGCAGCCCTCTTCAGCAGTTCTCTATTGACCTTGGATATTTCAAGGTGGCAAGGTCTACAATATCTTTCAGGAGTTGTGGAACTCCGATAAGTAGCTACATTCGAACCAGAGCCCCTCTAATAGCTGTAGTTTTTTGATGGGCATGCGGGGAAGAACTTTATTAGTAGATAAGCCTTTTTTTGATATAACCCAGTCGAATGTCTCAAAATGCCCTCTTATCTTTTCAGGAACAATTTTATGATGGAATTGAAATCCATCATGGTCCAGGCACAGACCAGGGTGCTAGTGCTTCCAGCACTCTGTGTATGCACGAAAGTCATTGGTGATAGCAAGTGCACATCAATATCACATCAAGAACTATAAATCAAGCAATGCTATCACAGTATTGCAGAAGGTTGGGCTCTTTGGTCATCATTGTTCAAGATGTCCTTTATGCACTGAAAGTCTGATAACAATACGGTATATTACATTCCTCAAAACAAAGCCCAATTCTCGTCTTCTTTTCAATGTATTTCCGCAATGCAATGAAGCCTGTAGCACTACCCGTCGGTGGCGATATAATTTAGACTGCCTTGCCCAAGGTTACATCATGTACAGTCTCAAAATCTAGAACAGGACCATCAAAAGTAGTTGTGAGCTGTAAAGCATTCCGTTTAAGCTTTGCCCAAGTATAAAAGTGCTGAGACTTGATGTTTGCGCCAGGTCCTTGTCATGTTCCACTTTCAGAATTGAATTAGAAGTTTCCAACACGGCAATACCTGCTTCTTTCAAGACATGTTGTCCAACATGATCCCCAAGAATGTTCCATCATGTTCCCAGCACAGAGCCATTTCTATTGAGCCCGAATCATTTGTCTGTATGCTGTTGACAGCACCAAGGAAACTCTCAAATCTTGCTCTTTCATTGTTTTATTGTAATTCAGTTTTTTGTCTTTTTCTTTAAGAGTTTTCATTAATTATTGCAAGTTTCCTGGACGTGATTTTTTCTACAGTTTTGGACATAGGAAAGAAATGCCTGTGCTTGAAGTACTATCCTGTTTTAAATGGCGGTGTAATTCTGTGACTAGTTTGTGTTGGGTACTCTGTAGCAGTTTTTTTCGATAAAGTGCATGTCAAATGGTAATTTTGGGCTCAATTGGTTACAAAGTCCCCTTCCAGAAATCCTACCCAATATCTGGGTTTCTTGTAGAACTCCTGACAATGTCTTCATTTTTAGCCAACGTTATTGGTGTGCAGTAATGCAAATTCTATATAAATTTTAAAACATAATACAAGGCCTTTTTGGACGGAACGTCCATGGATTGACTTTCCTTCTGTTTGACCATCATTTTGTTTACGTCTTTTTTTGTATTATTACTATAATTGATTTTTTACTTGATATAATTATACAATTTTCTATTTTGATTGAATAAACCTTTAACCTACAACTCCATCTGTATCAAAACTGTCAATCGCTCTTGGAACCAGCTATTAACTTTTTAAAATTTTATTATTTTTTTAAAAATTATTTATTTTAATATTTAATTCAGTTTTTAAATTGTTTTTTTTTCATTATTTTGTTGTGGTTTGAAGGAACAAATTTTAAGATGGAATGCGCCATGAACGCCATTTTCACATAATTTTGAAGACATTTTAGTCTATTTCCCAGCTCCTTTCCCCAATGAACCGGACTTGCTGAAATCGGCAACCATCACCTGGTACACATTAAACACAGTATTGACCTATTGTTATGAAATTCTCTGCAAGCAATACTTCATCTTAAATCCGTAGTATTAAACTTCCACTTAAACAACAGCTTTTCACAAAAATGTACCGTACCAACAAACGGCAATAATATAAAAGCGGGGATTTATAGTGTTTAGTGTTTAATATACTGCAAAATTGACTAATCATACGAAATTAAACCAAAGGACTCTGTGGAATATGTAGAATAAGGGGTCAAGTTTGTACGGGGTCAAATTGTAATTGGGGGGTTTCAATTAATAAGGATAGTTCGACAGTATCGTGACTATAGTTATTTATTACAATAGCACATAACAGTTTCAAAGGTCATCCTGGGTAAAATTTGTCAATTTGCTCCAACTGGTTTTAAAATTTGTTCATTTGGTCACACTAAATACTAAATTGTATATGATTCTTAGTTTGACAGTTTACTAAGAATTAGAGTTATAGTTAGAGACCTCAACATAGCCCAGTCACATTTGTATTCTAAGTATGCAACACAATATTATAGATGGTGCATACAGTATATTCTGGCTCATATACCAGTAGACCACTAATATTTGTAACAAACGGTTAAACTAATTTTACCCCCTTGTGACCTTGACCTTAATCGCTTGAAAGGCGTGAACATAAACTTTTCGCCGGCTCATTTCGAACCATTTCCCATTTCAATTTTTGACTGTGTAAACCGTGACCATACACATTCTACTACTTTGATTTTGTAACTTTTAGATACGTTGTTCTTAACACGTTTCCTCCCCGGACTTGGGGTCTACTTCTGACCCAGATTCCACTTCAGTGGTTCCATTGCTTTAGGCAGTTAACCTTGACAATTTTTCAAAACTAGCGAGACAGAGCGATTTTGACCGCAGACGGCCTGATTTTTCTAGCCAGAGTGTCTCGCCCGGAGGAGGCGTTTATCAATGAACCTGCAAACCCTATATCAGCCTCATGGCCACACATGTTTGCCGACGGATGTCAGTTATTGCCAATCTTTATCGCCCGCTAAAAGTCCCTGGTGTGTGAGGGCCCTGTGAATGTGCCTAGCTCGGGTCCGGGGAAAGGATTAAAGGGTTTCCCCATTTACATTCTGGAGAAATAATATGGTGCAATTAGTTATTAGTCATTAATGTTTTCTTTATTTGGACTGGCCTATCAATAACCTGAAAATAATTGCAATGAATATTATATGGTCTAATTTAAAAGGCAATTAATACATGAACCTCAAGTTACCGATTACTGTGTGCCATACTAATAAGACAAGGGGCGGTGGGTTATTGACATTATTATTGCAGTATAATAGTGGGGTGCTTCTCACATGCAACTTTCTCAACTTTACCCATAGGAGTGACCAATTGGATATCATTTTTTGATTTTGACACTTTGACACCAAGCCTTAACCGAAAACCGGGTTATCAGGCCACAAATACCTGGCCATGGAAATCGTATGACCTTTTAATGACCCCAAACTGCTTACCCAAATATTCAAATATTTAGATCAGTTTAAGCACTCTACATGTCTCACGCTTTAATTGATACCAAGCTTGATATGATTATTGAAAGTATTATTTTAACATTCGACGAATATGTATAAAAACTAGGCGTGGCCTATGACGTCCTAATTGTTGTCGAATTTTGGCCACCCCTTCTGAAATTGCTTTACATACCCCCAAGGAAGGTTTGTGCCAATTTTCAGCTTTTTTTTTTTAAAATAACTTGTTAAAAACATCTCACTTGACCTTCCCAACTACTCCGGGGTTCTCCTTTCCAACAACGCCCATTCATGTGCCTCTACAGCACTCCAGCACTGAGTTACTACTACGTCCAGTTGAAGCATAATTTAGTTCTTGAGGTCCCTTTTGGGAAATTGTTTTTGCCTCAGGCCTCAAAAGCTTATTTGAGCCGAATTGGACTTCTAAAGCCTACAATCTTCCTTTCCTCCAAATCCCATTTATAAGAGCCCTAATTTTAAAAGACAAAAATCAATTCCCAAGTCCCAAGTCAAAGTCGGCACTCACATCCTACCCAAAGTGCCCCCCGGTCTCTCGCTCTCGCCTCTCAACCACTCGTCCTTTTTTTTCCTCAAGCTCCTTTTTTCCTCAGCTGAATTTGATTAGCCAAATTTTATTCAAAAAAAGCCTCCAAATTTCCTTCCCCCAATTTTTTTTCTAATTCTAAGGCCCTATTAAAAGACAAATCATTCCCAAGCTCTTAAGTGGAAAGTCGGCCACACAAATCCGTATCCAAAAAGTTGAGTGCCCTGCTCACCCCTTCACTCCCACTCTCATCTCTCACTTTCTCTGATTCTTTATCAGCCCACATTTCCATCTACTTACATGACGTCCTCCAAATAAATACTAAAAAAACTATTTGACAACAGTGCCATTGTTGATTCAAACTGCACTGATTTTTTCTCATTTACAACATTTTTTGGATTAAAAACTAACTCTATCCACAGCATAAGCAAATTATGTTAAATTTTATATATAGTTAGCAAGAAATGAACATTGTCATTAATGAACAAAGGCCCATGCAAGTCATGCTGCAGAGAAGCCCCTTGAGCAAAACACTTAAGTGGCCAAGGACATAACATGATTATATTATATGTATCACCATATCCCAAAACCACAATCTACCAACAAAAAACTTGGTGCAGTAAAAAAACACAAGTTTGAAAAGAGTACGAGCCATATAAGTTAATAATCTAAAGCTAGCACCAAGTATAATCAAGTGCTCTGCACCCCATTGCAAATTGGTCCCATTTCTCTGTTCCGAATTCCTTTGTTGAGAGAACTCAATATTCATTAAAGGAACCTCATCATTGGCCCAATTTGTCTTGTTTAAGGTTATATTGGCAGTGAGTTTGGAATTAGGACCCTATTTTTGTGTAAAGGCCCCCGTCTTGTTCTGACTTGAATACGGTTCAAGTTGATATTGCGTAGTTTCGTTGGTTTCTTGCATTGATTTCTCTATGGTGGAGATTGGTCTTACTTTCAATGATTCAGAGACCTATCTCTCTGGTAGGAAGCGTACTAAATACGAAAGGGGTTCCCGTGATCTGGTGCATCAACAGGAAGAGCAACTGTTTTGAATCGGTATTTACATTCAGCGCCTCTCGATGAAATCTATAAATTTATATGGAGGCTGTTGGAGGTTGCGGTTGATAGCTGGGAAAGGGGCATTTTTCTTTTGCATGTAGAAGAAAGGGGGACCAAGTTTGCCATGGGCATACTCACTTGAGTATACGTGTGCTTATCTGTACGATTATTAACTTTTTATGGCTCGTACTCTTTTAAAAAATTGGTGTTGTTTTACTGGCCAACGTTTTTTGGTTAGATTCTCATTTGTGTGAACATTAAGCGTTGCAAGTAGAAGTTGGTCAATTTGCCAAGAAAATCCGGTTTCTGCGAACAATTTATACACTTTAGTTGAGTGTGGTGGCGTGATTATTACCTACGTTTTATGTTGTCTCTCTGTCGACCTGAACGTGATGTGGTTTTTAACTATTAAGTAACGCAAAGTGTTTAGGAAGTATTGCACACTAGTGAATATCTTTATTAATCACACTGGGGAATATATTTATTAATCTATAATAGAGTAGTTAAAATTTCAGTATGAACACTGTTTTATAATTAATTATATTCGAATTCGATTTTTTTTCTTGGTATATTCAGGTAATCGTTTGGTTGTCTATGTTGTCTTTTAACATTGATAATAAAATAGGACGATCTTGAAGTTCATGGGGCTATGAAAAATTGTATTAATATATATAGATATATTATAGCTATATATATACTATATATATTATATATATAACTATATATATCTATATCTATATATACTTAAAACGTTCAGTGCTTTTTCGACATTTTTTCTCCGTCAGTAAGTGATATATTCAGTTTGTAAGGTTCTGCAATTTTTTAGGCCTTTTTCACAAAGAATATAATTAAAAAGGTCATAAAATTGTGAAATGTATTTTCAGTTCGTTTTGTCTGTATTTACGTTTTAAAAGAAAATAATGAGTTACATTCTTTGCATTCAGTAAGACGTGATTATTAAACCAAGAGACTACGTATCATTCCTATTTCCATTACAATTATGAAACAACCTGTTAATTTCTAGGCTTATAATTTATAAAGATGCCAGTTCAGCACACTCATAAACCTTTAAAAAACTGGTAAAAACTCCTGGAAAAAACTCGCTTAAAGAACCCAGATAAGCATCCTTGTACATGCCTCAATAACCAAAATTAAAGAGAATTACCACCAGAATTGAATACTAGCATAATGCCGACAGTGGCGGGCCACCACTGCTGGACTGGAAACTGACAATCAAGAACGCACCACCTACTAATCCCAAAGTAAAATCACTAATGTCTATCGCTTACCCCGCTGCACCACGGAGGAAGCTTACATAACCACACTTGATTTGTTGTAAATGGTATTACGTGTTGAAATCAGTAATGTTGAACAAAAGAATTCGTTATCATAATTTTCTTTTTCTTCCTTTGCCTAAATTCCCAATTAATTTTAATGTTACAGTACTCTTGATGTTGCCTGATCTGGACAATAACCGAATACTGCGAAATACATATATAATAACGATTTTGAAATTTTGAACTATAGCATGAATATACTTCCATTCCATAACCTTCAATGGCCAAGGTGACCGTAAGTAAAGAAAATGATCTTACTCTCGTGTAATTTTAATGTGCTGAAAGTCGTGGGCTACCGCCGGACTCGAACCGACAACAAGAGACTATCCAAAAGTAAAATCAATAACGTCCAACGCTTAGACCGCTCGTCCACGAAGGAAGCTTATAGCATGCCTCGCAAATTGTTGGATATGATAGTAAGTGATGGTTCAGTAGTGATGTTGAACAAAAGAATCCCGTTAAACTTCATTTTCTTTGCATAGAGTGAATTATCTTCAATATTATCACTAAAAGGCACATCATGAGGATAACTAGAAATTATGTATTAAGTTTGGTTACTATCCATTTCGTAATAAAGGCTGTAGGTCTGTGAGACCACTTGTAAGAGTTTCGCACTTTCCACTAATAATCATTATAAGTGGCCGCTTGAAAGTACTTCTAATTCATCGTTTCCGTTTTCTTATTTCATATGTTGCACATGAAATGTGTCCAATATAC
>JAMKCH010062525.1:0-11244 GCA_023653785.1 Ophioderma brevispina
TTGTCCACACCCCTCAACAGACTGGTAGACTGTTAGTTTCAGTCAATTCCGCCCATTTACATGAATGTCATGATATTGACCCCTGAGGTGAGTCCCTCATTTTCACCCACAACATAGTATTCTGTTGCTTTCACTCAATAATATATTGATTAGTTCAATGCATGATAATACATTCCTCTGATCTGTACAATATCCTTTTGTTTGAAAGGGGTTTATCCCAAAATATGCTACACCCTTATACCTTTAGTTTCGTGAACCTTCTGGGAACTGGCCAAGTGGTATTTTTAATCCTTTGTGTTCACTGACAATATCTCTGCATCAAATGGGTGGAATAAAAGCGAGGATTAGCTTAGGATCTTGTCTAACAAATAAAGTCAAAATAGCTGACAAATGCACAGGGTCTATTTTTTTATAATTTTTAGTTTGATTGTATAGTTTTTACTTAATTGGGGACAGTCTGTATATAGTTATTAGGACCAGAGTGTATGAGTACACATAATGGTGTAGCTTTGTGCATGCAGTCACGTTTTTGAGGATAACTGTGAGCAAGAATGCACGCTTTTGAAAGTATCTGATTTTTTGCAGAGGAAATAGCCTTGAATTCCCTCGTTGTCAAAGCTGTGTCGCCACTGCTTAAAATGTTCTAACAAGGAGGTTCTCAACGCACAAGTGGTGGTCCACCTTCGCAATAGTAAATGGATGAATACAACTTTAAGAATCACAGGCGGGTGTGATTGGAATAACTGGTTCTCAAACTACCAAGGCTCCTGCCATAGCAAGTTGCAATACCTTCGATGACCCAAGATGACCTTTGAAAAGTTAATGGTATCAATATTTACTACATCCACCAAGTTTCATGACCATAACCACATTTGTAGTTTTTGACCTTGGATGACCCTACTTGACCTTTAAATGACTTCACAATTTTCGTTTAAATGTCGACCACATCCAAAAAGTTGCATGCACCATGCAACCATCGCTGTTGATTTAATTTGAATTTGATAATGACCCACAGATGACCTTGAAATACTGAACACGTTTGGTACCTCAAAGTGACCTACACCACCAGGTTTTCATGACCATACAACATTTGTGACTGAGTAATACTCACCAAGATTGTGATATTAGTCTCTCCTATGTGCTGATACTTACGATTTGATCCAACTAATGTATTTTTGTGTTTGATAATTCCTACGAGTGATCCAACTAAGTGTATTTTTGTGTTTGATTAATTCAGCCAGCTCTATTGTTGTCAAATATCCCGGCTTGACCTCCATGACCCATCCCCGCAATATTCAAGGATTCTGGGATGCGACAACGGAAGCAAGTGTGATATGAATATTGTTGCGCAGCAGTGGGCTGATTATCTAAGCTCGGCTTTGATATAATTGCATATTACCCCGTATTTGACTTTGTTGATGGAGATTGAGACATAGAGTGATAGATCCTATTTTTAAGAGAAAAAAGGCGGCTGAGCTAGAATCGAAAACCTTACCCATTTAAGGTCATGGTACATTGAAATCCAGCCTTTCTTGTAGTTCTTGCTGATCATTGTTCCAATGAAATTGTAACCTCAGGTCTACGGCTTTATCACTGGACATATCGTAGACAGATTGAATGTCACACGCACCCTAGTCTGCTCAGCAGGAACTGCTGGGCATAACCTTTTTGTCTTCATTCATCTTTTAACATTTGGACCTTATCGTTTATCAGCTTACGTTAGCTATGTACGAGAAATGTCCCAATGTTAAAAGATGAGTGACGGACAAAAGGTTATGCTCAGCAAACTAGCCTTTCTTGTGAAGTTGTGACCTGTCTTGTGCACGTTGTGACAAACACAAAACTCACAAGCTACAGTACACAGACTCAAGCTTGAGCATGCATGCATGAGCTTACCGACCCTCACCGATAGCTACCTTTCTGCATCATCGCCTGCTTTTCCCAATTGACAAAAGGCAAGAGTTACATTTAACCTGCATTTCCTGTATACTCATTGATGTCATTAACACTCTCTGGTCATGACTGACCGTGAGTGCTGGTAAATTTTTAAGCGAACCCAATATCCAGCCTGTACGCCAAGAAATACCGATTCCTAACGCGCAAAGCCACCAATATCTTAGAACTATTCTTCTCTTCCCATCTTTAAATTATACCGCATCGTCAAATTTAGGGTCAAACCACGCAATCGAAGAACCACCACCATTCTTCGCATTCCGCGATGGAATTTCACTTAATCATATGAATGATGGTCACACCTCACGGTCCCTGTTTTTATGTCAAAGTTTGCTGGTTGAGTCCATTATTCTTTTTGGGATGACTCCCCAGATGACTCTGCAAACAAGTATTAGCCGATTATTTAACCTTTTTAATTTAACATCTTATTTTCATAATTGCACGTGAATATTAAGCCTAAAATGTGATTCAAATGACTGTGAAACAAAATTACCTTTGGGTTTCGTATTTGCCATAAATAATAGAGTTTTTGCTTACCTATTTATGAATGTAGTTGTCCAAATGTGGCCCCCCCCCCTCATATAATGAGCCGGGGAACTGAGGTCAACAAACTTTCTTAGGGCCAGAGAGGCCTGAACCAGCCTGAACTTCAGTCCGCAGATTTAGTCTGTCACTCAGGTGTATGCATTTGACATACTTTGCCTGACACGCGGCTAGTCGGGCCGACAGGTACCTGTCAATCAAGTAGTCTTCTTTTGTTGAACAGAGTTAATTCTTATGACATCATACTCCCAGTTCCCAATCGATGTGGCCAATTCCTTGGCCGATCACATCTCGATGATGAGGCCATGTACAGATCAATGAATGACAAACGTTGATAGAGTTTTGCAGCACAGAGATGTTTATTTTTTTTGCAAGTTTTTTAAAGCTGCAGCTATACAGAACATAATTTACCATTAAGGAGTTGGGTTCGATATACAACTTTTGCTCGTCCAAGCCTAATATCTTCCGAATGTCTTCCGCAGCCTGAATCGTCTATTGTCCGCGCTTACAACCCGAGCGAACATCCCGCTTATCAAGAGTTTTTTACGCAAATAAAGCTTCTTTACGCACGAGCGCGCTAGACGGTTGCATGGGACCTTTGAACAGAACCCGTCTTTTCCTTTATTGTTCCGGGTTCAACATTGGTTTCTTCTTTGTGTTTCTCCTGGCATCTTGAGGCAGTGAGGAATGGTGAGGGAAATTGCCCCCCCCCCCATTACAGCTTTGTCCGCACATTTGTCTTGAACAGAGACTTGTTGGCTGTCCCCATAGTTTCAGCAGTAAAATTACCCAACTTTACATGAATTTCTTGATTATTTGTTATGTAGGCCCTACCCCATGCATTTGCGCCACAACATATAATTTCTGGTGCTTTCCTGTTTGAATATTATTATTACGTTCAATGCCGTAATCTGGAGATATATGCGAGTGAAGCCCGATACGATACCTCACTATGCTTAAACTGCGCAATTGGTGCCTATGCATTATTATTATTGTATTGTTGGTAATTC
Source organism: Ophioderma brevispina (assembly GCA_023653785.1). NCBI lineage: Eukaryota > Metazoa > Echinodermata > Ophiuroidea > Amphilepidida > Ophiodermatidae > Ophioderma > Ophioderma brevispina. The sequence continues at coordinate 3,507 of JAMKCH010062525.1, forward strand.
GCACTTTTTATAATCAGATAGAGAAAGCTTTTATCTTACCCATGTTCCGACTTTGGGTTCGGTATTCATGTGTGTGAAAAAATGTTTTGCTCTTATTTGTTGGGACGGTGGTCCCTTCGAATAGTGTTGCCTTTCCATATAGTTATTTTATTTGAAATTATTCCTGTTAAATTCGAGTGGTCATGTGAAGAATCCTCATATGACATGTCGGTCTTTTAGGAACAAATCATCAACCCGGCCTGACTCTATAATAGTTCTAAACCGGGAGTGATGCCCCCTCTCCTGTCACAAACTACTCAGAATACAGATTTAGTAACAAAAGTATGAAAACGAAAACTCGGATTCAGAACATAAAAGATAAAAAAAGTACAGCGAATGTTATAGTCCTAAATCGAAAGCATCAATACTCGCTGATCACTCCAACACTTATATTAAAGCACGCGCTCAACACTTCGTAATTTATTCTGCGTTTTTTGGTCGGAGGTGTACGCACTAAGAATGTTGGGGGGGGGGGGGGGGGCCAAGGGTTCATTTTTTCCAGAAAAATAAGGATTTTCGCATAATATCTCAAAAGGGTATTCGGTGACCCCATGATTTTATTGTTTTTTAGAAAGCTTGACATGAGTGCGAAACTTATATAAAAAATCACAACAAGTTATGGCTAAAGTTTTAGCTATAACCACAATGGTCCTTGAAAACAGGATTTTTCCATAGACTTATGTATTAATTTTGGCGAAAATGTGTATGGTGTAATTATTTTAACTCAAAATGACATCGTGACCCCGAATTTTTTTTCTTGATTTTTTCGATAATATCGATGAAACCGTATTTTATTCGAAGTTTGAAAGGAAAATTATGGCGGGAGGTATATATGACCCAAGCCCCTTAAGATTAAAAGAGTCTAAAAACCTTTAATGATTAATTTAATTTGAAACTGAAATTTACAATTTTCTGTATATATAAGCCTAACCTCACTTATTTCTTGATTAAAAATAAAATTCCCCGGACCCCACTTCGATAAATGGCCGGACTGACGGCTACGCGGTAGCGGTTATTTTATTTCAACTTTAGTCATCACACAGATTCTAATTTCTGGAAGATCATTTTATAAATAGTTTCAAGAACAGAGCGCGCCTTAAAAAGGTAAAGGGCCATACTGGGGACTACAAAATTATCTTAATTCGGCTTAAGTTCGCTTTTTATGTGATACCATTTTAGACTGGAATTCAGGTGCCGTCTGGGCCCGTCTTGTCTTTTAACTTTAGGGCTGAGGGTATTACATACGTTTAATAAGAAATGAATAAAATAAGGGCGAATGCGGAATTTCAAACATCACTTAACCCTATATCCTTGTATAGGCTATTCCCAAAATGTTACGATACGAGCTACTGTCTGTAGTGCAGGGAAGGTGGGAATATTCCCACCTTTCCTGGGTAGTACTTGTGAGGGTCGTCGAGTGCCAATTTGTGTAAACACGTATTTCAATACGAATACATCGCAATGTCATCATAGTGCGCCAGTTTCACACTCCATAGAAAAGTTTTACACAATTTGGCACACGCCAGTGGGGGAGTTTCGATTTGTAAATGTGTGGGCAACCTGCGATGCGACCGTGTGACATAAACCAATTACAGTGTGAGTAAAAAAAACCCCTACATTCAGAAAAAATATTAAAAGAGTTAGAATTGTCTTTTGCTCAAATGTTTGCTAAGGTTATAAAGAAAGGGTACACGGCTATACAGAAAACTTTTATTTGGTGTCCATTTGGACTTTGGAGGAAGACGTTACGCCTAATTTTGTATAGACTTAAAAATCCTGTTAGGCCGATTTTGAGCCAAACCAAGATCCATCGCTACATAGAGTAACATAGTCTTCAGCAGGATTTTGAGTACAAATTTAAGGTGTTTGGCATCATGAATTTAAAATGGTCCGTCACATTTCGTTAAAATTTGATATATAGTGCTTCATTTGTCTGAAACAATCTGAAATAAAAAATATGCTTACCATATTCGTTTTTTTTGAGAAAAACTACTTTAAAAAAGTACATTTTTTGTCAAAATTTTACATTATTTACCACGCAACTCTATTGGAAAATGTGATTACCGATACTAAAGTGCTCAAAAGATAACAAAGGGGCCGAAAGTTGTTCTGATTTTCACATATTTTATGTTCTAAGTTGCATACTTGAAATACCGCAATAAAAAAATGGTGTCACCGTATTAGTTTTCCTGAAAATTGTCGAAAAAGACATTTTTAGATGGAAATTTCCATCTCCTAGGCCTATGCGTGTCGCGTTATTTTACGCCTATATGTCACGCAGCAAAACAAAAAAATGGGTGCGTTAAAGGTGAGACGCGTAATTAATCAGCGCGTTCTTTAGACAATCCTAGCATACAGAGTTCTACGCGATTTTACCAACGCTTTACAAATTCGCGTATTTGCAGGATGGAAAAATCGCTCATAAATTTTTGCGACGCTAAACTCGCAAACGAATGGACACTCGCTCATCTCCGAGTTTATTAAAGTCGTTCTTGCGCGTAACTCTTAGAAAACAAATCATAATGCCAACCACCTTAACACCAAATTATTTTTAAATTATAGAAGGTGGGAGAGTAAATGAATGATTACAAAAGTCCATATATTAGCCAAAGACAATGCTACGTAAAAACATTGGTTTCATTCCCAAATAAGAATTTCAAGATAGCTGGTGTAATAAGAACCACAGTTTACTTTGGTTCGCAAGATTTTCATGGTTTTAACCTATGCCACAACCCAAAAAAAAAACTTGGGAGCAAAAATGAAACCATAGAAGTTTTCGGATTCCCTTGAACAAAAAACACAGTGTCGATAGTTGCCGTTTTCCGGTTTCCTCCGCTTTCTGTTCCCGCCCCTTCGCTTTCGTTCTTCTTGCCCCTTTCTGCCTGCTCTACCTGTCTCTGCTTTGTGTCCCTCTTTACCTTAGCTCTGTCCCCCCCCCCTTCTCTGCGCCGTTTCTTCTGTTCCTGCCTGCGCCCTTGCTCTGGCTTCTTTTCCCGTCCCTGACTCTTTATTATTGAACATGGTAATTTAATTTTTGAAGATATTTTACTTATAGTTATGTTACACAATAGACCATTTTATTCAACTGATATTTTTGTCGAGAAGAATCGATACCATCTGAATTGCATAGTGTGAATTGCTTTGCTATAATGTGTTGGTATATCGTAGGTGTCAGCTCTCAGCATTTATGGCTAAAATCGGCCACACTGAATTTTTAGGTCTCTCCGCAAAATTGACATAGTATCTGAACCTAAATTTTTCGAAAGACACAAAAATAAATCTTTCTGATAGCCGGTTTATCTCTGTAACGAAAAGCAAACATTGAAGCAAAAATAACGTTAACCTTTGAAGAAAAAATCTTTCTGCATGTAGGTTTTTTATTTAACTCACACGTAGTTGTAAAGTAGTAACCCCCGCCTATTGCGTTTTGTATGGCGAATCGTGAACTTTGTTGTTGGATATGTCAGTAACCATAGAAGAAAACTACTTGATGACAAGGTTTACCTGGCCCGGCCCCTAGCCGCTTGTGGCCTGCACTTTGGCGCATTGCAGTTCTAGTGAATGGTAGGTATTGCTTCTAATTGCATTAATTTATCATAATCATATGAAAAGATTATTAGGTTATTGACTGACAAGCGATTAATGACCGCAGATACGTCATGTTATTCTGAGTACCAAGAGGATTACATCAATCCATATCCTGTAGATGTGTCGAGTGACTTTGGTCCAAATCAATAGAGCCCCCATATGGTGAAGTTCGCAATCGGCGGCAATTGTGGTACTTGTGTGATGGGACTCGGCATTACAATTACATCAATACATCATCACGTGAACCGCAATAATGGTGAATGCGTAATCGCGGTTTGGACTATCAACAAATACATGTATTAATACAGAAAAAGCGTATATATGTCATTATATATAAATATTTATATAAATAATCTTTATATTATAATATTATATATCTATATTATATCCTCTATATATATAGATGTATACTATATATATCATATTAATATTTAGAGTGGGCGACGGGTACCGAACGGAACCGGCAACTCCAGTCCTGCCCATTTTGGCGAAGAAATGTGTATTTTGTAAATGATGTTCACTCAAAATTGACATCGGTTACCCCCCGATTTTTTTCTTTGAATTTTTCGATAATTCGATGAAACCGGAAGGAGGAAAGAGGGGAAGGGGAGGTATTTATGCGAAGTTTTGAAAGGACATTATGGCGGAAAGTATATATGACCCAATCCCCTTAATATGAAAAGGTATCAAAAACTTTTTAAGTAATGATTAATATTTAATTTTTGAAACTGACATTTACAATTTTCCCGTATATATAAAGCCTACCACTTAATTTCTTGATTAAAAATAAAATTTCCCCGTACCACTGTCCGATAAATGGCGGCTGACTGCTACGCGTAGCGGTTATTTTATTTTCAAATTTAATCATCAAACAAGATTCTAATTTCCTGGAAGAATCATTTTGAAAATAATAGTTCAAGAAAGAGCTGCTCCTTAAAAAGTGTAAAGGTACTATCTTTGTGACTCTAATTTATCTTATTCGGCTTCAGTTCGTCGGCTTTTTTGTGATACCATTTTTAACTGGAAAGCAGTGCCGTCTGTGGCCCGTCTTTCTTTAACTTTAGGGCTGAGGGTAATTAACATAACGTTTAAATAGAGAAATGAATAAAATTAGGGAGAATGCGAATTTCAACATCACTTAAACCCTAGTCCTATGTATAGGCCTATATCTGCTAAAAGGTTACGATACGAGCTACTCTGTAGTTTCAGAGGGAAGGTGGTAATATTCCCCCCCTTCCTGTAGTACTTGTGAGGGTCGTCGAGTGCCAAATTGTTTAAACACGTATTTCAATACGACTAAAATCGCAATGTCAATCATAGTGCGCAGTTCACACTTAATAGAAAAACGTTTTAAACACAATTATGGCACACGCCAGTGGTGGAGTATTCGATTGTAATGTTGTGGGCACCGTCGATGCGACCGGTGTGACATAAACCAATTACAGTGTGAGTAAAAAAAAAAAAAACCCTCACTACATTCAGAATAAAAAATAATTAAAAAATAGTTAAGAATTGTTTTTGCTCAAATGTTGCTATGTTATAAAGAAGGGTAACAGGCTATCAGAAAACGTTATTTGGTGTCCTTTTTTGAACTTTGGAGGAAGACGTTACGCCTATTTTGCTGCGAGACTTAAAATCCTGTTTGGGCCGATTTGAGCCCAACACGATGCATCGCTTTCCATGAGTAACATGTCTGCAGCAGTGATTTGAGTACAAACTTTTAAGGTGTTGGCAATCATATTTAAATTGGGCCTTCAATTTCTTTAAAATTTTGATAATATACGTGCATTCATTAGTGCTGATAACAAATCTGAAATAAAAATTGCTTACCTATTCGTTTTGGAGAAAAAAGACTTTCAACAAATACATTTTGCTCAACATTTACATTATTTACCACGCAACTCATGGTAAAATGTATTTACCGATAACTAAAGTGCTCGCAAAAAGATAACAAGGGGCCGAACATTTTTCTCTGATTTTCAACATATGTTTAGTCTAAGTTGCATACTTGAAAATACCGAATAAAAAATAAGGGTCACCTATAGTTTTCCTGAAAATTGTCGAAAAAAGGGACGATTTTTTAGAGGGAAATTTTCAATCTTCACTGAGACGAAGCGTCTCGCGTTATTTTACGCCTATATGTCACGCAGCAAAACAAAAAAATTATGGTGCGTGAAAATGGTGAGACTCGTAATTAATCAGGCGGTTCTAAGACAATCCTAGCAACATCAGAGTTCTACAAACGCGATTTTCCAACGCGTTTACAACTTCGCGAAATGCCGAGTGGACAATCGCTCTGATTTTTGCGGACGCTAAATCGCAAAACGAATACACTCTTGCTCATCTCCGCGTTTATTAAAGTCGGCTTGCGCGTACCCCTTAGAAACCAAATCATCATGCCACCACTACCAACAAACAAATTATTTTTTAAATTCATAGAAGGGGGAGAGTACTAAAGGATTATAAAAATAATATCCCCATATACAAAAGACATGCTAATTAAAAACATTGTTCAATTCCCCAATAAGAAGTTCAAGTATCTGGTAAGACCACATTTTCTTTGGTTCAGCAAGATTTCATGGTTTTAACCTATGCCTACCACGAAACTTGGGAGCAAAATGAACATAGAAAGTTTGGTATTCCGCTTGAAAAAACAGCAAGTGCGATATTGAATTTAAGTTTTAATTCCGATTTATTTACAGCAAACTTCAGCTTTAGTTCTTCGTGCTTCTTTTCTGCAATTTTTGGACGCTGAGTATACTGTATCTGTATTTGTGCAAAATATTTACCTTAGATCTGTAAAACAAAAACTCTGAGCAGTTTCATTCATTTCAGGAATTGAGACATTGATATGAAGTGATTTTCAATAACTGACTCTTTATGAGTGAAACAATGGTAATTTAATTGTTTTTGAAGATTTTTACTTATAGTTATGTTACAAAACAATGACCATTTTATTCAAACTGATATGTTTTTTTGTCGAGAAGAAAATCGATACCATCTGAAATTGCATGTGGTGAATTGTCTTGCTATAATGTTTATGGGTATAAACGTCGTTGTCAGTCTCTTCTCTCAGCATTGTATGGCTAAAATCGGCCCAACTGAATTTTTAGGTCTCTCCGCAAAATTGACATAGTTTCTGAAACCTCAAGTTTCGAAAGACACCAATAAAATAAATCGTCTGATAGCCTGTTTATCTCTGTAAACAAAAACAAACATTGAAGCAAAAATAACGTTTTTACCTCTGAAGACAAGAAATATCTTTCCTGAATGTAGGGTTTTTATTGACTCACACTGTAGTTGTAAAGAGTACCGCCGATCGTTATGGGGTATCGGGAACTTGGGTTGTTTTGATGATGTCCAGTCAACATAGAAGACTAGCTTGAATTGACAAGGTTACCCACCTGGCCCGGCCCCTATCCGCTTGTGGGCCTGCAATTTGCGGCCTGCAAGTCTAGTGAATGGTAGTATCACGCCTTCTAAGGCCATTTATTATATCATAATCATATGAAAAGATGATAATGGTTATTGACTGACAAGCGGTTAATACCGCCGATACGTCCACCGTTATTCTGATGTATCCAGAGGTTACATCAATCCATATCCTGTAGATGTGTCGAGTGACTTTGGTCCAATCAATAGAGCCCCATAGGTGAAGTGCGCAATCGTGCTGGGCAATTGTGGGACTTGTGTGATGGGACTCGGCAATTACAATTTACAATCAAATCACATCACACATGAACCGCACTATGGTGAGTTCGTATCTGCGTTGTGGGACTTATAAACAAATACCTGCTTTAATAGCAGAAAAATGCGTTTATTATATTTAAATATATAGTATATCTTTTATAAATATATATATATATATATATATGATATATATAATATATATATATTATATAATATATATAATATATATCTATATATTTATATTTAGAGTGGGCTACGGGTTCCCGAACGGAACCTGCATCCCAGTTCTGATTTTTGTTCCATTCACGAACAGTACGTCTTCTTTATTTACATATTTCGATCCTATCTGGGTCTAAAATAAACAAGTTCTTCTAAAAAACTGGCCTGATGCTATAAGAAATAAGACACTTAATGGTAGCAT
>JAMKCH010062526.1:0-79209 GCA_023653785.1 Ophioderma brevispina
GAAAAATCTTGAGGGCGCACTATTTTTCAAATGTGCCAGTGTCTCTTTAATAAGCATTTCCCGCCCCCAGTATATTCCTCTTAAAACATAACATTGCCAAATCTCCATTTAACCGTATTTCCAATGTAGAAAGAGGAGGAGGTATCGGTATTGGTGATAAAGCTTTTGCTGTCTCAGCCCCACGCCTATGGAACTCTGCCAATTCACATTCGCCGCTGCTCTTCAACCCCTGCCTTTAAGAAAGCTCTCAAAACCCACCTTTTTCCAGTCAGCTAAATTCATATACCTCTCGGTAGCTTTGCATATGCTAGTTTTTAATATTTCTTGGTAGGTTTTAAGATTTGATGTGTGCGGTATGTTTGTATTTTAGCTTTTAAACGTTGTTTATTTGCTCTCTTTTTAATTGTATGTTTTATACAGCGCTCTGGCCTTATGATAAAGCGCTTGATAAATGCTTATTATTATTATTATTTAATTGTGTCATGTGGTATCTGGAAAATATCTTTTTTCCAACTCAAACTACATCATTGCCTTTACATTAGGGAAGAAATAGGCGCCAATTTTAGAAGCAGGAGGAAACCGGAGTACCCGTAGAAAACCTGCGAGAACGGGTATGGATGGAGTGGGAGTGCGAACCAAACAAGTCCAAACAGAGTGTGTTGGACAGATGACATTTGTGATTTCAAATTATGTTCTTTGTTTTCTTCTAGGTTACTTTTAACTTCAATAGGTAATAACATAAAATCAAATTACATAGGTTATATACTTTAAGTTGATTAAAAAAAACATATTTCAATATTGCCGCACACGTGAATGCACATCTTACAAATTAATGCTAAAGCTAAAGCACAGTCTCGATATTTTTTTTATTACTGTGTATTCATTATTAGGCATGATCAATATAATTAAATCCGTATTAACCTAGCCTTGTTCAAGGCTGTCTGCTAAGAACCGCCAAACTTGCTAATTTTTTTATTGACATTCTCAATTATTTTGAACATTGTGTTTGCAGGTTTGAAATCAGTGCTTTAGCATTGAAGGGGCTACCCTGTCTAGATTCAATAAAAAAAATAAATTGGTATACTCCTTGGTGGTCTGTTGTGCACACTGGATCTAGGAGCCTACTAGTCTGGGTATAAAACCACAAATACCTATTGTGGTTAGGTGCAGTGGCTATGCTACTCAGGGCCTGAGTGGAATTTATGGAACTTGCTATTGGAAGGCTGCAAGCATGGAACATAGGCCAGGTGGAATTAGAGCCATCAAATTAGGTGCTTCATAAAATTAATTTTTGCCATGGTATTAGTTTTAGGGAGGGGGAATATGCTCCACTCTTCGCATGATTTCTGCCTATTATGATCTGTGACATTATTTGTATCAGACGTGTGAACCAGTGAATGAAGTTGGTAGAGCGCCTTGGAACAAGGCTACATTTACCTATTCATCCTTTTAATATAGTTTATCCACTATCGAACCATGAAATACGGACTAAGCGATATCTCCTAAACAACTCTCCGATGTTTCAATGTTTGCATTCTTCAACAATGATATCGATACTACTTTTTATTATGTGTAAGAGAATAGATAGGGCTGACCAAGGACACATCGAAGCAAGCTTGCAAACATAGCAACTCTTCACTATAGTAGATTCAACAACCCATCGTGTCACCCTAGTCTTGTTCGAAGGTACGGGGCATTGAATGAGGGGCTTGTGCTGTGGTTGGAAATTAAATTTCCACGTTAAATCTATTGAAACTGTAGTCCGATAGCATAGAAAAATGCAATCCTATGCTTTAATAAATGAAAGCATTCAAATCAAACGTAAGCGCATTTAGAGCTCCATTATCTCAGAAAGAAAAGGAAAACAAAACATTCTGACAATCGGTATTTGCTATCAAGTGGTAGTCAATGTAACAGGTAGTTGAAATGGCACTGACATTTTGAGCGACACAAGTCTTGGGCCACTCTCCTTTCTAAAAATGTCCACCTGAAGCCAGATTTCCTTAGTTCGTTCATGAAACAGGTGAGATCGGGCCAAATATTTTCTTTTTCTTCTCCTCTACCAACTACTCGACGCTGGCCAAACTTTCCTCTGTGACACGAGGGGTTGAATCTACTATAATGCTTTCGTTGGAATGATCAAGTTATGGCTCATGAGATAAAATAATAATAATAATCAATACAACCGACAAAAAGTTATTCGCATGTTGTTTTCGATCATACTGTGCCAAAGACAGACCATTTTGAAAGTTTTCAGAAAGATAATTTGGTTGCCTATTTCTTTTGCTCTTTTTCATTTAACACCTCGCTCGTAAAAAATCGTGCCACATATTGTGCTAAGATAGAGTGCCCGAAAGACCCAACAACCCGAATCCCCCCAAACCAAAAGTTGCAGTTTTTGATTTTTTTTATTTTTTTTATTTTTATGTATTAAATTAGTAAATTGATTTTTACACAAAGAGGTTTTCCTACTGATGACGAGAAAGCCTACTTGCAATGTTGATTGTTGTCCGCGTGGCGGTCCCAGTACAGTGCAATGCCATTGAAAAAATCCAAACTTCACTTTTGGTTGGGGGGTTTGCGTCTTTTTGACGTTCATCTCAGTCATATCTGCACTCTTTTTTACAGCCAGATATAAATGAAAGAGCAAGACCTAGGCACAAAATGTATAATTTCGAAAACTTTCAAAATGGTCCAACTTTGGCACAGTACTGATGAAAACACATGCCGAGGATACTTTTTGTGCCAGGTGTATTTCTCATATAATTTGTATCTGAAATATACCTTGTTTGTAATCTTTCTAAGCATTTTGCCGTTAAAACGACCATTGTCGCGCAAATCTCCATTGATTGAAATCTCAGTGAAATCTCAAAGCACAAAGCTACAAAATTGGTGAAAAGCAATATATAACCCAACAATGACAACCACAATTAACTATTCCTAAACGCGTGCCTTCACTGCCCCGGCTCACTGGTAATTACTGTTCCTGGTTTAGACTGGACTGATATATAGTAAAACAATTTTAGTTGTATTAGTTTTTGGATTAAGTAATACAGTTTTTGCATTATTATTTTATTATTATACGGCAGCGATAGCTCAACTAGAATCTTTTTACTGATCCTTTGTCTGACAATGAATTCCTCAATAACTACCTTCACCACCGACACTCTTGATCTAATAAAAAACATCTATTAATTAGTATATATTTTTAATCGATTCAAAACTTCTTTGACACTAAGAAATAATGTCAAGATTTTTTGTAAGCTCATTTTGTTACTTCACATAAAATAATATGTACATACATCACGACTGGGCCCCGAAAAATAATACAATTTGATGTAAAATAACAAACGATGCATTTTACAATTTTTTAAGTTTGGTGTCTTTTTTGACATACGAGGAAAACGGGCGGATTTTTTCGCCACGGCTTCATTGATCAAAAGCGCCAACTCGTGACGGGGTCAAAGTGATGACCAAACACTCGTGTTGACTCGAATTGTTATTGCTGCAACTGTATATTGATGGATATGAATTAATAATAAAATTAAGAAAAAAAGTTAACCGAATGACAGTATTTTGTTCATTTCGTTGTTTTTAATTATAATTGAAGTGGCAACACTGCTATATGATGGTCACAACGGACATTAATTATGGATGGTCACTCACATTTGACGTCACCCTTTGCCTGCGATGTGGATTTGTCCGAATCGTGTTTCGAGTAAGCTTTTGGGCGGGAAATTAAAAAGGGCAAAATACTCACAAATGTTGAACAATTTTCAACTTTTTTTGATTTATATGAATCTCGTTACTTAAGCTTTCCATCCATGAACCAAATTTCCAAATATCCAGAATCATGATGACATATTTTCCCTTTAAAGTGGACAAGGTCCCCTACTTCCAATTGAGGACAAGGGGGTCTCTACGGAAACCACTTTCACTTTCCCACCGGTTTTTTTGCCCGAATTAGTTCAACCACACATGGCATTGCCATAACTTAAGTCTTGCGTGATTAAGTCTTTCCCTCCATACCAAAAATTTTCCAAATATTCAGAAATCATGACATATTTCCTTTAAAGTGGACAAGGTCCTCCCTACTTCCATTGGAGGACAAGGGGTGTCTCTACGGAAACCACTTTGCCCAACGGATTTTTTGCACGAAATTTAACCCACACATGCATGGCATAAACTGACGATAACAATTAGCAATAAATTAAATTCCACGAGAACCTAAAAATACAGGGCCAACATTATTTTTCTATTCGGAAAAAGGAACGCAAATTGACGCGGCCCGTTTCCACAAAAATGTAATATGTGGAATGAAAGAAGTTGTACTGTGTGTCTTGATGCCATTTTTAATATGTCATATTTTTTGTAGGTGGGATTGTTTGCCGTATAAAACTTTCCCTTTGGTTTTGTATAAAAGCAAAGTCATCGCTATCGGCATATACAAGTTTGTTAACTGAATTTTTATATTATTATTGATTGTTAATTAAACATTAATGTGTGAATACTTAAACAGGAAAATATTCATGGGTTGACTTCCTTTGTGGTTATATAATAATTTCTACTGAAACTCCATTGGTGGACAAGGCACCCTTGAAAAGATGCGTAACGAAAGTCAGAACAAATACAAAAAAATATGAGTCGGGGGAAAAAGTATATCGTTACTCATTACAACTAGCAAATGTATAAGTTTTGCGAGTACCAGGACCCCTTGTCTCTAATGTTTTAACAGAATAAACCAAAACACTGCACAGGAATTATGGTTTGAATTTATACCCTCCTCATTAGTATAGGGGTAGATTGCATGCCCCTGCTACCCCCAATGAAGTGAGAGTTTATCAGGTATCTATGGAGAGCCCTCGTCTTATACCAAGCCTTTTTGTTACATGGTTTTAACCCCCTTGAGAATTCGTTATAAAACAAACCCGAGGCGTATGATTTGTGATGAGGGCCAGTGAATAGCTATGGCCCTCTTTGGCCAACATAATCTAATATAACGTCACAATGACGCCAAAAAAGTCCCTGGCGATACGCCAAACTGGCATTTTGCACTAAATTCGGCAAAAATCCAATTCTGCGCTATAAAACGTAGGAATACAAAAAGATGGCATACCTTAACTCCGGTTAAGGTGCACATTCACATTGTTTTTTCGCTAAATTACTGGAAAGGATAAGAAAACGATTACGTGGAAGCGTTTTTGCGAAGCTTTGTTGCCGTATCTTTAAAAAGCGCACCGGAACAAAGTTCACTGGGGGTGAGTAATGACAAACGCCAGTTACAACAATACATACTTCTAACTCGCCAAAGCACAATTCGTCTTTTCACAATAATTTACTTAGCCATGTCCACAGTATAGCCGAAACTTGTGGAGTGAACTTCCCAGACTTGCATTCTAATAGTGGAGAACGTTAGTGGTTATTTACCGTAGTTGTTTGATGTATTTGCAAAACATGAATGGAATTTCATCTTTTGTGCATCAAATCCTGGCATTCCCTACTCAAAGCTGATGAGATGCGAAGATTGAATTCGTTAGAGCTAATAACGCGGATATTATTTTTTCATTGAAATGAATAATTCCTATATTTTTTCAGGCTTAACAGATGGAAATACCAATAAATTCTGATAAACCCACATGAGTGATATTTAGAACCCAAAGCACTGATGTCCGATTGCCTAAGCTTTTTATCTGCCTGTGACCTGTCGTAAAAGAAGGCTCTAATTAAGAAATGGAAAAAGAAAAAGAAAGAAAGACGCTTAAAACCTTTAAAAACATTAGAATTAAGATCAGAAAGATAAATATGTATTTGAAGCTAACTGCAATCTTCTTCTCAGAGTGGGCATTTCTTTCAAAGAACCGACTTGTATGCATTCGTAAAAACATGCCACTGAGACGAATGGCCTTCGTCGAGCACTCAATACAACATGCAGGTCATGCTGAGGTCAGAGGAGCTTGAGTCGGGGATCATGTCACGATACCTAAATATGATCTTTGCATTCAGAGAGGTGCCTCATAGAGCATAGGATTTTCTCTCATTTTCCAGATTTTTTACTGTATGGTCGACCTGTCCGGGGCCCGAGGTTCCCACTTGATTTTCTAAAGGAAAGAGTGGGCCCGTCCAGATTCCTGGGGAAAAATGTCATAGTTCCTTATGGGGACGTATGAAAACTATCAACGGTTGGTTGACGTGGTTTGAAGTTGGAAAAGAACTTGTCACAAACTCAGGGAAGATAAAAGCCAATATTACCAAATGCTATAAAGAGAAAGGGACAACTTGGGGTACCTCAACGGTACTAAAATGGGATGTGAAAAAAGCGAACCGAAACGCTAATCAAAACCAATGTCGTCTTCATGCGTCGCATCAAGAGCTTCGCATCAAGAACTTCTTTCAGTTTATAAGGTAAGTTTAGGGACGACTAGTGATATCTTGAAGGCTGGTCAGTCAAAACCCTCAGAACAACTCTTGTAGATCATTCTTCGAAGAAATGTTACCTCATATCACGATGATCTCGAATATTAATTTGGACCTTGACCGCCATCTGTCAGGATGGAGGACCTTATTTTTCTTAGGTTTGCGGAAAAGCTTCCTAAATCATCAATCAAGTGGTCGCATTCCCCTATACCAGAGTTAAGTCCCATGGTCGTAACCTTCGTAACAAACCCACAATTTCCAAATTTGTTAATAATTAATGGCAAAGAAATTAACTCTAACAGATTCTATTAACTTTTGGGTGTGAACATTCAAAACAATCTCAGTTGGGATATTCAGGTTAGTGAGATGATTACAGACCCCGGCCTTCAAACGAATCTATATGTTGTATTTTCGCAAGCGTTTTTTGGGGCTTCTGTAGATGATATGTCTTCGGTCTTCCAAATATAGGTTGTTCGCCCCAGTATTAGAATATGCTTGCCCTGTCTGGCACACTAGTCTTACTAATCACCAAGCCAATCAGATGGAGATAATTCAAAAGCGTGCTTGTCGGATCATTTTGGGAGACCGTACTGTTCATATGATGAGGCTTTTGGCAAAAGTTACATTTACTTTTCCCTCAGATAGTCGTGAACACTCCTCCTCCGTGATTTTGGAAGAAACATTTTTAGTCTATAAGGCTAGGTTCTATGCTTTCCTGCTTACAAGGGCTTGAAACCTGGCAGACACCTTAGAGGTTCGCACAGTTGGAATCTGCCTAAATGCAGACAACCGGTATAAGAAATCAACCATCACAGTTGTCTACGGGCGTTTTAAATAGTGTTTGTACTTAAAGTAGGTGGTTTTTGTCTATTGTTTGTGTGTGTGTGGTTTTGTGTGTGTGTGTTCGTGTAGTTGTAGATGTACCGTGTGCGTGTGTTTTGTTTTGTGAGCGAGTGTATGTGTATGTGCAATGGAGTTTTTTGATATTTTGTCGTGCATGTGTTGTGGTTTGTGGATGTTTATTTCATTTGGGTTGCATGTGGTTGGGTGCGTGTGTGAGTGAAACGAGATCTAAGTAATTTTGATCATCTGTATTAATTTTTCAAATTTTAATAATAGTAATTGTAATATATTGTAAATATATGTCTTGTTAATGTACATCATACGTTTTTCATCAGCGTTTTTGCTTGCTTTGTATGTTTTTGTTTGAATAACCCTGAATAATAGAATAATATAAAAATCACTCAGCTTGCATGATATATGCAGAACGAATCGTTTCAGAAGAGACCCATTCCATATTATTTTCCTGGATCAACCTTCTTGCCTTCCTATGTGGTTTTCCTTGCCTTTTATTGATAGTAGAGTGTTGTACCTTTATTGTGTTAAATCAATGCTTGGAGGGTCTCTGTATAATGTATAAGGCCTTTGGTAATGTTTTAATGTTTTACTAATTATTCTTCTTGATTACATATGTAATTGTAATGTGAATTCCATGTAATTTGATCTGAGGATCACAATAATGAATTTAATAAACTGAAATATTAAATAATAATAATTCTAGTTCTGCTGCCATCCACTGTTTAGCACATCGTAAAAGTGACGAGTGATTACCAGTTCGACAGAACCCATAAAACTATTACATACTAAGAAGGCAAGTGGTAAAGAAGAACTTGTCAAGCCCTTGATATGAGACCTGTAGAAAATTCTAGAAGCCCCTTATGCCTCAAGCTTTGATACATGTATTCTTTGTTCCAAAGAGTGATCAGAGCACTCGTATGTGTATAGATTTTCGCCACTTGAACCAGACGACAGTGTTTGACCTCTATCCGACCCGAAGGGCAGAAGCTGGTAGATGACATTCTTTATGAGCTTGATATGCTTGTTATATTGCAACCATAGTACTGACCAGAGGTCATTGCTAAGTTCCCGTTAGTGAAGATGCAAAGGAGAAATTTCAGGGTTTGGTTGGCGCTATTATCGAAGACTGTGCCGAGCATGCAATCGGATACGAAGATGACATCATCATCTATCTATCTCTCGGACATCCAAAATATCGACGATATGCTGTCTTAAATTGGCAATGCTGGGCTGACAGCCAAGTCCAAGATATCAGGTCAGTGTCCAAAGATACACTGATTAGTTGGCAGCTACCGAGTTATAGTTGCCCTAGATCAACGCTAACTTTCGCAAAAATCTTAGAATGTAACTAACTCTAGTAATGTTTCATGCTTAACAATATAGGTTTAGTAGGTAACTAATGCCCATTAGTTGCCAACTACGCTAAGCAGGGCGGGGGCACTCCAGAAGGATGTTTTTCATATACCTTTTTTACATGCGAAATCCAACTAAACCCTTTTTTACAAACAAAAAACAAAACTAAACAAAAAGTACCTCTCCGATGGTTTGCTAAAAATATATAGGAATATGCAATTATTATCTTCATTCGTGAGAAATTCAACTTATCTAAGTTTTACAAAAATACGCTCAAAATGTTTTTCCAGGGTTTACCACATCGGGAGGGGGACTTTTATGAAAGAGTTGGGAAAGTGTGGTGTCTAATTATACATTTTCGTATTTGAGAAATCATAACTTGCTTATTTTCAAGTCCCTAAATTATGATAAACATATTTGCCGGAAACACCACTCTGGTCCTATAAACAAGCCAAATAGATTATTACATGAATGTATATTGTTTCCTGTACGAGATTAGATCGCCATTTCGCCTGTTATCAAGGGTCATTAGACCTTGACCTCAATTTCAAGTAGGGAACAAAAGATTACAATATCGTATTATTGATTTGTATCCAACCGTAACTTACCTTGGGCAAATATTGGTTTCTTTGTTGATCTTTCAAGACCTTCATATAATAGAGTCGTCCAGACAGCTAGTATAATGGCCAGTTCCTTCCATTACAATTTGTTTTCTTAAAGCGGCACTGGCACATTTTCACCAAATATGAAATTTATTTCTTCATTAGCCTCGGAAATAATAGTCTCGGACCATTGGAAGAATACAGATAATATTTTAACCTCTAAAATAACATACCCAAACCAGATAGAACTACAGACATCCAGGTAATTTTGAGGCCTAACTTTTAAGATTGCCGTAACTTTAAAGTGTACTAACAGTCTAATTTTATTCAAGTATGTTTTAAAAGATGTCTTTGCAGTCTGAAAGAATAATATCTACTGCAATATTGCTTGACTTATGAAGCAGAATTAACTAATAAATGCTGCCCATGGAGGTCGCCATGTTCGGCATTGGTGACGTCGCTCGGCATGGGTGACGTTTTAGACTTGGTAAGTCAATAGATAAAAACAGGTGTCTAAGGAATGTCTAGGGTTACTCCTGGTCAGAAAATCGGATTATATAGTGTGTCCAGTAGAAAAGCAGTAAACGATTGATTAAAAACTGGGGCGGATTCTTGAACAGAATATAGCTGAAAAGGTTTGGTTATGGATTTCACTAGTCTTTCACTGGCTACTTATTTCAAGACGCACTATGGTACTATATACCATCATGAATTCAATTTTTCTTGTGGGCCGATCAAAATGGCTACAATCATACAGAAGATATTATAAACGTTTTACTTTGATATCAATAATATAGTGTCATTTTTCTGACTGAAAGACATTCATTTGAAACACAAATGTATTTAATAATATGTTGAAAGCGCAAATTATATTAGCCTGGCATTTCGCTTTAATCAACAACTGTATCTATACATCAATATCATAGACCTAGTACTCTACACTGATATTAAAACCACAATGTCACAGACCTGTCAAACATATGGTGGATGCCTTGGGAATCAACTCCGGCATGTATACTCTTGTGTTTAACGCCATTCCGTCGTCTGCTGAATAAATGACTCCGGAGTCTTTTATTATAAAATCGTTCTGTTTACTCATAAGGGCGCTGATTTGGGCTTAATCATTTCAGGTGAGGGCTAATGTATATGAAAGCGTTACGACCATGCAAAAATATCAATTTTTAAAAATCTTGAGAGTGCACTATTTTTCAAATGTGCCAGCGTCTCACTCTTTTAAATTAAAAAGTCCCTTAAGTGCTGAAATTAGCATGCCAATTTCAAGAAACATCGTCTACAAGTAATGTCGTATTTGGTGTGAAGACATTCCCAAATCAGTGTTTATTAGAGTCTTCAAAACGACTCTAATAAAAAAAATGGAAAGTGTAATGCCCCGGGCATTTATTAGGAACAATACGGTAACATATATTTAAACACCAACTGCCTTGCAAAATGCCATATGTGCATGTTAATGAACTTGATCTCATTAACTTTACAAACGTCAAAGCATTTTATTCATAAAGCAGTTTATTCATAAAGTCCCACTCATCATCTTCATCAGAATTATCGTCATTCCCTGCGAGTTACTCACTGACCATCTATGTAGTCCTACTATAGGTCCAATAATGATCTTGCACAAGAGTCTGCATAAAATGTGTTGATGTTTTCTAGGTAACTTTAACCTGCTGATCTCAAATCTCTATGGTGTCAATCTGTCATACTTGAGTTATTGAGAGAGGGAAGGGATACATTAACAAGGATGAAATGTGTAACATTTTCACATGGGGTTAAAAGATAAACAATAACAGTTAAACTTTAAAAATGCCGGCGTGCCCTTTTCAAAATCTGGTCCAAAATCATGCCAATTTCCCCCGCACAGCTGTTTGCCAATTGTCTCTTCGTGTTAATTTAAGAAAAGTTTTAAGCAGTGACGACTTGTAACAGCTGATAAAAGTAGGAAGATACAAGAGATTAGCCCCTATAAAAATCGGAAAAAATGCATTGCGAGAATCTTGCCAGATATACCCACAAAGTTCAGGATTTGTATGTTATAACGCCCTCTATTGCCCAAATCCCCATAGAGGTCTGTGTAAATCTAGACTTTTAAAGAAAACTCATGACCATCCGCAATGGAATTTCGTAAAGTTTGCACAGGATGTAGCTGGTGGAATAAATAATCCAAATCAGTTGTTAAAACTGTGTCGCTATTGATATTTTGTTCCATTCTAAATGATAATTTCAAACGATTGTACCCGACGCACTAACATTTGTATGAGGTATTCTGTACCTTCCCGCAAAAATGTTGAATTGTAGAACCTTTAATTTTCTTCATATCCAATTTCATCCCACATATTACAAAAATCATCACGGTATCTAGTTTGAACTATGTTTTTTGGAGTTTTCAAAATTATACTAGCCCAGTTTGTTGATTCCGAATATTTTGGCCAGTATTCATATTCGCGTCTTGGCTTGTTTGACCAGTTGTTATTGTTAGGATCACCGGTGTGCGCAAAGTTACCGAAATAAGTCACCATGCTATTGGTAAGTCTCAATTCCGTCGGGGTATAATGGAATCCTCCAAGAGGCGCTGTGTGGAATACAAACGGAAGGTCTCCACCGTGGCAAACACGCCCTTTGCATGGATTTTCACCAGGACCCCAAGCCTCTTCAAACGAGAATGCATGATCAAAAATATAATGAAATACTGATGCTCCTCCCAAATGGGCTACACGACTGGCATTACGTGTTGAACAACCAAAAATGTAATCAGTGCATCCTTCAGACAAAGGATCTCTGAGGTCTTCCTGTATGTTTATATCATATCGCTCTATAACTTGACGTGTTTTCTCGCGGTCTTTGAAGACTAATGACAAGAAAGCATAAGCCTCGATGAAACGTGGAGGCTCGCCCCAAATGCCATAGATGTAAAGCACCCCCTCTTCACTTGTTGTACCTATTATCATTGGTTTGCGCCAGAACTTTCCCGCTTGAAATGCACGCAGAGGATCAGCTGGGACTATTTCACCATCGATCATGGGACCCCATGGTTCGAACACCTGCAGTGGGGAATCAGGATCCAAGATCATATTGGCAGCCTCGCTACTTTTCTGTAGAACTTCCTCAGCAGATCTGGACCGCAAGCATACTGCATCAGTGGGAAGGCAACCGAGTAATTCGGCGGTTAAATCCCCGAGTTCAGCGCCACTGGTAGGACTCTGGTACGGTATGGTAAAAGGCATGCTTTCTAAGATGGCCTGATGGAAAAGAGGTTCGCTCTCCTTGGCGATCAGATGAATGGCAATGGATTGTGCGCCAGCACTTTGGCCGAATAGTGTTACCTATTAAAAACAAGAAAATCGTATGATACTTTCAAATATCAAAGGTGCTATTTTGTTTTTCTTGGTTTCATATTAAAGCTCGTCCGGTACAAGCGCCTTTGATTCAGTAGGATCCTGTGGAAAGCGTACCACCGGTTGCATTTCGTTTTGTTTTTCGGCAACGGAAATAAAAGGCACACCTCCTTTTGTAGAAACAAAACAAACATAATTGCTTTCAAATCGAACGGATAAGATAAAAATGGTTTAAATTCAGTTGGTCAGAAGGTGTCAGATTACAGATGAATGATAAAAGATAATAATAATAATAGTACCACACTTATATACAACAATCACAACAATGTTGTCCGCAATGCCAAGGCCATTATTATTACGCTGCCATCAGGAAATCGTCAGAATCATGTCGCTTCATTTAGGTGTGCTGCTGGCCCATTAGCGCACTGCCCTATAGGCACTTAGAGTGTGATCTCCCCCATAGCTTCTCCCCATATTTCGCTTGGTGAACGCGGCATTGAGACTAAGTATCTTGCCCAGGGACACAAACACGTTACTTCAGCTGGGCTCGAACTCACGAACTTAGTATCACGAGTCCTGCGCTTATCCGTTTCGCCCCCCACGGCTTCACATAATTGCTTTCAAATCGAACGGATAAGATAAAAATGGTTTAAATTCAGTTGGTCAGAAGGTGTCAGATTACAGATGAATGATAAAAGGATAAACAGCGATTTGGTAATCCGGAATATCAAAAAAGAATAATAAAACTCTACGTACTGGTATTTTATTACTGCCATAGATACGGTATGCCAACAAAACAGAACATTTTATCTGATACTGGAATTTTTATGGGTGCGTATAAAAAATCATACTTGACTTCAAAGCAGTTTTTCCATGCAGATGTCCCAGATTCTGAAGCGCGATATTGCCCACCATGACCTGTGCAGATTGGCTGCAAACACATACATTTATTGATCTTCATGTCAATTTGCTGGAAACGGTATGACAAATTTCTCAATTACATTTTAAAAGCTATTTGTTAATTTTCCTGCATTGAACTAGTTTATTGGAATTGCAAACGTGTCCCTGATTTAGATGATCTATCCCTCGCATTATCGCTGCATCTCCTTATCAAATGATTCCAGTTGTTTTCCCAACGAATTTGTCATTATTATTACAATCATTAATAAGCATCGTCTCTTTTACTATTATTATCAGATTTTGACGAGCATAATATGTAGTATGCATACTTAGATATCATCAGTCTTACCAATTTTGGGTTCCCGCCAAAATTTATAATATTGTCCCTCACAAATCGCAGGGCAGCTTGCTGATCCAGAAAGCCGTAGTTTCCAGTCAGACGATCATCGGAGCCACTTGTAACCATAAAACCAAGAGCACCTATGCGTAAGCAATTTCAAGTTAAAATTTTGAATTGGAGCCAAACTTCTTGATAGTTGAGAGTGCCGTACGTATTAAAATAAGTCCATATATGACAAAAATAAACCTAAAATTAAGAAGGGTAGGCCTGAATGCATGATTCTATCAGAATCTATCACTATGAGCTAGTAAAATTTCAATTCCCTTGGTACAGTTCAGTAGCTTTCATTCACCAATGTATGTAGAAAATACCCCTTGGTTTTTGGGTATGATACATGATACCCAGATCTCACAAGGTCAGTTCATGTCAATGCATGTATCAGTACAAACCACTGAACTGTGTCATTGGTGGATGAGCATATTGTAACTCCTAATGTATGACTGAACTCAATATACGCAGGGAACAGGAAAATGTCCCACCCCTTCTTCATTAATCATTATAATATTACGGTCGCTTGAAACTCTTTAAAGTAAAGACTTTCTAATGCTACACTTAGTGATCACTTCACTGGTATCCACACAAGCGCAGTCTCACGATGGTCAAGTGGAATAACTCTTCGCCGAGATAGCGAGAGGGACGGGGTTCGAGACCATGTAGTTTTGTCTTTAAATATTAATAAGTTTAACGCATGCCGGTGTAACGAATCTGAGCGTTCCCCATGACAGAATGTCCTACATTGCACGTTATCATATACGGAATAAACTGTGATCAGTGGCGTACCGACCGGGAGGAAGTTGCCCCCTCTGGCTCCAAAAGGCGGGACGATATGGACCAAAATATGCATTTTCACCCCTCTTTTTGGGCAATTTTGACTAATTTCAGCTTAAATTTGGGCTAAATTAAAGTAAATTGTGCGATTTTCGCGCGCTACGCGTGCATTTCCATTTCGTCAAATTCAGCCTTAATCGGAGCGATTAACCAGGGCGACATACGAATTTTGCCCCTTCTGGCGGGACGATTTGGAAATTTTGCCCCCTCTGGATCGATTGCATCGGTACGCCACTGACTGTGATCTTAAAACGACGCTATTGGGTACAGTGCTGAAACAAATGATGCGTACATCACACAATAGAGAACACAATTACTCCTTGAGATCAAAGAGAGAAAGATATTAAAGATGCTTGCATAAGGACGTTGATTATGCATATCGGCGAAGTAAACTGATTTCTGCACAGATTATTATTAAATATTATACCTTTCAATACTCTGAGATATGTCAAGTCCAGCAGTTGCGCATTTGTTGAAAATGAATAAAATGTCATCACAATTTCTTTCCTTAAATATCAGTGACCAGTATTGTATTGTACATCGTGCTGCATTGACTTGAGCAAATAATAGCACTGTTGATATCCAGTAAATCCGCTCGGTATGCAGAGGATAAAACACTTCAAATTACTTTTTATCTGGAAGTACCAAGCCATTGTTATTACTCATGCAATTGAAAAGATTGCAGGTGCTATTACCACCCCTTTCATGACGTAAAGCACAAGATACTCGTCCCCTTTCACGAATAAAATAAACCTTAGGCTTTACCTTGACCGAGAATGAACAAAAATCATGAAAGAAAGTTGTTTGGCAGACTGTGACCTAACATCTTCGTGCAGAAACAAAACGTAACTTACAGTAACTTGCCGCGTAACTCTATTTCTATTCAATTTACCGCGTTGTTAGGTAACTGCTAAATGTAAGATCGCACATGTATGCAAATTAGCGCTATTAGAGACTAGTACAGACTGAATCATAGGCTTCTTTTTTCCTTGTCTCCGCATCCAGACTAGCTGTGAATTCTTATATTCAACAACTACCTGTTTTAGCAGCGGTCTCTAGACCCCTTCTTTTGGAGTCATCTAAAACCCTGGGGCAATTGATTAGAAATGAGGTCCGCAATAAGTTATTGCCGATATAGGATTTTGGTTCACAGCTTACAGCAACATTCAACCATGAGTTTCGTTTCCCTTTTGTTTTCTTTTTTCAAGATGACATATAGTCAAAATTATTTAACTCCAGATATAATCTCAAAGTTTATTTTAATCGGGAACGAGGCAGCCAATCTAAACCGGGCCGTGGTAACACCTGAAATCTTTTCTTCAACTGTAATGTGACAGTAACAATGGCTCTGCAGTTCCAAAAAAATGGGTACATCTGACGGGCTTTGTCCCTCGACATACCGATTAGATTTACTTATTAATAACCCCATTATTTGCTTGAGTCAATGTACCATAGTGTATTGTCCCTTGGTCACTGATATATAGAAAAGTGTTACGGTCACCTTGACCAAGGCCAAAACCACCTCAAAACTACGGATTCAAACTCCTGAGTAACTAGACAATACACTGTGAACTTGATTACAAATTTTAGAACAAAGTATTTATTTTAATTGTGTGTTTAAATCAATCTCATTCAAACATCGATTAGGTATCAATAATCAAAGATTTATCTATAATAAAGTTGTTAACTAATGAACTACTAAACTTACGACCTGGTGTGTGCCGCGACGCGGGCTGCAGCGAGATTACAATTACGATGCCGAACTTGCAAAGAGTCCTGGCGAATATACCAGCGTAAAACTTAACTATTTCCAGTAGTGGGACGTGTCCACGGACGACTTGTCCTGACTGAAGAAAACCAGCTCCTAATGACTCCCGAAGCTCGGAGGTCGACTAAATATAAAGTCCAAAAGTGCTGTAGCTTGTTAAAAAAAAAAAAAAAAAAAAGTTCATTCTATTTGCTTTACACACACCAGTTATGCACACAAACCAGGTATATTTTGTATTACATTATTTAGACTAATTTATAATATTTTATGTGCTAATTTATGACTTAATCTTACTCAAAATGAATTAAATCATTGTTAATTCTTGGGGCTGTAACAAAAGAAATTGAGATGGAATTTTATTCATTGTCATGAAAATGTGCAACCTTTACAATTGACATACCCAATAAACGGTAATTGTAATATTTATTAGTATTTATAGTGTAAATGGTTTACTTCGGCGAAGTATGTAATCAAGTGGTTTTAGGCCACTTCCGCAAAAACAGTGGGCAGTACAAACAAAAGAAATACACTATAGGAATTGCTGTTTTTACAATGTCTGCCATTGTTTGGGGGGTCATTTAAATTATAATCGCCTTAAGGACACCTGCCATGATTGTAACATCTGATTCGAATCCAAAGATATAGTAAGAAGTGTTAAAAGAATGGCATTTCTACGGGTCAAAGGTGAATTCCAGAGACATGATACTGTCAATATTCTTCAATTAAAGTTAGAATATAATGTTAGGGATACAAACAATGAGCACACGAATTTCGACCTCACTTCGTCAATAAGTCCTCGCTTTGTTGGTGTTTACACACACACACAAAAAAAAAAAAAAAAAAAAAGGTCGCTAGACCCCTTCTTTTGTATTCATCTAAAAACATGGTGGCAAATTGAATAGAAATGAGGTCCAGCAATAAGTTATGCCGAGATAGATGTTAGGTCACAGCTTACCAAGCAACATATCAACCATGAGTTTAGTTCACATTTGTTTTCTTTTTTCAATGATGAAATATAGTCAAAATTATTTAACTCACAGTAGAATCTCAAAGTTTATTTTAATCGCGAACGAGGCCAGCTCAATCTAAACCGGGCCGTGGTAACACCTGAAATCTTTTCTTCAACTGTATGGACAGTAACAATGGCTCTGCAGTTCCAAAAAATGGGGAATCTGAAGTGCTTTGTCCGCTACATACCGAGTGGATTTACTTATTAATAACCCCATTATTTGCTTGAGTCAATGTACCATAGTGTATTGTCCCTTGGTCACTGATATATAGAAAAGAAATTGAGATGGAATTTTATTCATTGTCATGAAAATGTGCAACCTTTACAATTGACATACCCAATAAACGGTAATTGTAATATTTATTAGTATTTATAGTGTAAATGGTTTACTTCGGCGAAGTATGTAATCAAGTGGTTTTAGGCCACTTCCGCAAAAACAGTGGGCAGTACAAACAAAAGAAATACACTATAGGAATTGCTGTTTTTACAATGTCTGCCATTGTTTGGGGGGTCATTTAAATTATAATCGCCTTAAGGACACCTGCCATGATTGTAACATCTGATTCGAATCCAAAGATATAGTAAGAAGTGTTAAAAGAATGGCATTTCTACGGGTCAAAGGTGAATTCCAGAGACATGATACTGTCAATATTCTTCAATTAAAGTTAGAATATAATGTTAGGGATACAAACAATGAGCACACGAATTTCGACCTCACTTCGTCAATAAGTCCTCGCTTTGTTGGTGTTTACACACACACACACACACATACACAAACTACTAAAGTAATCCCAATGCGCCGCTCTGATTGCAGCAGACGACGCAAAAACGACTAATCTTAATAATGTTATGGAGATGATACCTTTATGGTTGACAAGATGATAGAATCTACTTTTTACTCACCAAGTCTATAATTGATCACAACAACAACTGCTTCGCTCATATTGGCGATGTATCGAGCATCATAAAGTTTACCTCCAGCTCCTCCGCTTTGAAAATTGCCGCCATGAAGAAATAGCATCACCGGTAAATTTGACTTGGAATCTGCATTGCGTGGTGTGTATACGTTCAAGTACAAACAGTTTTCACTGAACTGCAGAAACAAATTGAGACAATTAAATCACCTTCTTTTTCGAATTATCCATTTCCGTAATAAGATATAGGTCCCTTAAAGAGACACGAGGACATTTCCAGAAAAGTGCGCCACCATTTTTTTTCAAAACCATTTTTTTTTGCTTATTTAGAATGCTTACCGATGTAATGAATCACACCCAAAGTAAATAAGCCGAAAATGTGATCTTTATGTAATAAGAAGATGATTAAGTATATCTGTCGTCCACGCATGCTTCTCTGGGTCTATTATAGTCGGGTAGATTTGATCAAAATTATGGCATGACCGTCAAGTTGGGTATATACGCAATGTTTTTGCAGAAAATGGTAGTTGAGGGTGTGTACTTTAAGAATCTGACGGATGCCACCTTGGCACCCTTGGGCAATTTTTTTTTATTGACGTTATAAGCCACGCCCACTTTTTTCACATACCTCTTAATTATGACTTCTTTAGTTTATGATATAAACATATCATGTTTGGTATCAAATTAAAGCTTGTGGCAAATACGATGTAAATATAAAAGTTAAAATAGATAAAACTCAAGTAGAGGTCACTTAAAGGTCATTTCGTCGGCTGAATGCAAGACCAACGTAAGTGACATTTTTGTCGAAATTGAGTTTTTGGTGAATTTTGAAAGAGGAGGTATTCCCGCATAATTTAAACTATGTGTGAAGATATGTAAGTGATTAAAAAAGTTTTAATTAGGAAAAGAATATAACGTATGTGCAATTCGCTTTTTCCGCTTAATGCAAGACCAACGCAAGTGGCACTTACGTTGGTCTTGCATTGAGCAATTTTGCCCCTTTTCAGTGCAAGACCAACGTAAGTGGCACTTACGTTGGTCTTGCATTAAACATATTTGCCCCTTTTCAGTCCAAGACCAACGTAAGTGACACTTACGTTGGTCTTGCATTAAACATTTTTTCAGTGCAAGACCAACGTAAGTGGCACTTACGTTGGTCTTGCATTAAACATTTTTTCAGTGCAAGACCAACGTAAGTGGCACTTACGTTGGTCTTGCACTAACTAGAAAATACTGATTTCACTTACGTTCTCTTCTTTTGTAAATTAATATTTAATTATGTTTGTCAAGTAGAAATTATTTCATTTATATCATACAAATACATTTGCTATTGTAATACCTGCTATAATTATGGACACACCACCTATAGAATCCAATAGAAACACAAAAATGTCCTTCCTGCAAAATTAGTCAAACTGCACTTACGTTGGTCTTGCATTCAGCCGACGATTTATGGTTATAAAATATCAATTTTTTTAGTAACAATGACATATCTAGTTTGTTATATAAACATGTCATGATTGGTATCATATTAAAGTTAATGAAAAATTTGAATGCAAATATGTGGATCACAAGCCATTGAAAATAAGTACAGGTCATTCAAAAGTCATTTAAGGTCATAAAAGGTCAAATTGGGTCACAAATGTATGTATAATACAATGTAAAACGTGTAACATGTCATGAATCAAAAAGTTTGGTATAAGCACTGTTTTGGCTAAAAATAGTAGTTGAGGGTGTGTACTTTAAGAATCTGATGGGTGCCACCTTGGCACCCTTGGGCAATTTTTTTTTATTGACGTCATAAGCCACACCCACTTTTTTCCATACCTATTAAATATGACTTCTTTAGTTTAGATATAACATATCAATGTTGGTATCAATTAAAGTTGTGGCAAATACGATGTAAAAATATAAAAGTGTAAAATAGATAAAACTCAAGTAGAGGTCACTTAAAGGTCATTTCGTCGGCTGAATGCAAGACCAACGTAAGTGACATTTTTGTCGAAATTGAGTTTTTGGTGAATTTTGAAAGAGGAGGTATTCCCGCATAATTTAAACTATGTGTGAAGATATGTAAGTGATTAAAAAAGTTTTAATTAGGAAAAGAATATAACGTATGTGCAATCCGCTTAATGCAAGACCAACGCAAGTGGCACTTACGTTGGTCTTGCATTGAGCAATTTTGCCCCTTTTCAGTGCAAGACCAACGTAAGTGGCACTTACGTTGGTCTTGCATTAAACATTTTTTCAGTGCAAGACCAACGTAAGTGACACTTACGTTGGTCTTGCATTAAACATTTTTTCAGTGCAAGACCAACGTAAGTGGCACTTACGTTGGTCTTGCATTAAACATTTTTTCAGTGCAAGACCAACGTAAGTGGCACTTACGTTGGTCTTGCACTAACTAGAAAATACTGATTTCACTTACGTTCTCTTCTTTTGTAAATTAATATTTAATTATGTTTGTCAAGTAGAAATTATTTCATTTATATCATACAAATACATTTGCTATTGTAATACCTGCTATAATTATGGACACATCACCTAAACACAAAAATGTCCTTCCTGCAAAATTAGTCAAACTGCACTTACGTTGGTCTTGCATTCAGCCGACGATTTATGGTTATAAAATATCAATTTTTTTAGTAACAATGACATATCTAGTTTGTTATATAAACATGTCATGATTGGTATCATATTAAAGTTAATGAAAAATTTGAATGCAAATATGTGGATCACAAGCCATTGAAAATAAGTACAGGTCATTCAAAAGTCATTTAAGGTCATAAAAGGTCAAATTGGGTCACAAATGTATGTATAATACAATGTAAAACGTGTAACATGTCATGAATCAAAAAGTTTGGTATAAGCACTGTTTTGGCTAAAAATAGTAGTTGAGGGTGTGTACTTTAAGAATCTGATGGGTGCCACCTTGGCACCCTTGGGCAATTTTTTTTTATTGACGTCATAAGCCACGCCCCTTTTTAATTTTTTTAGTTAAAATGCCAAATCTAGTTTGTAATATAAACATATCATCACATTTAGTATCAAATTAAAGTAATGAAAAATCGAATGCAAATATATATGTGGATTACAAGACAAATATAGGTAATTTAACCCTCGTCTAACGAAGGGGGGTAGTTGCCACCCCTTCAGGTTTTTCTGCCTTGCTAAAAACCCCCCTTTTTAGTTTCAAATTATTTAATGTAATTTTCAATTGACATTTTCTGCTCCTTTTCATGCAAAAACAAACATCCACTGGGGTATAGGTAAGACACAGGGCGATCCCAAAGTGATGGATCATGGGAGGGGGTGGGTAGCAGCCAACCCCCTTATCGGTAGAGAAGGACCAATATGCCGAATACCACACAGGAATATCACAGACACTTAATTTTACTACCAATAAATAGCTATGAACCTCCTCCTTCCATTGATACCAAAAATGACATGCCTAGAATTATGTCAGAATGACGTCATAAAGTTTGCATGTCAGCAAAACTGTCAATTTCCATAGTAGGGGGAAATTCTTTGTTCACCAAAAAATCCACACTTTTTTTGTGCTCTACTTGATATACTCAGACCATTTTAGTGCTCTTAATGTTTTTGAGTCAGTAAAATGGTAACATATCAATTTTCCTCCATCCAGTATTATTCATACGTTCCTCAACTTACGTCATAATGGGAATGTTGGTACTATTTTTCTACCAATGGAAAGAACAAACTCTAAGCTACCATGTGGTACCAAATTTGATAGGAATCGGATGTTCAGTAACAAAAATCAAAGGCACCTCCCCCCTTCGGGAGTTTTGTTACAAAAGTAGCTCAGCTAGACGAGGGGTAAAGGTAAAAAAGATCAAATTGGGTCACAAATGTAAGTGATACAATACAAATGTGTACCATGTCAAGTTTTGAATCAAATTAAGGATATATACACATTGAATTCACATGGATTAAAACAGATAGCAGTGCCAATTTAGATGACTACCATTTATGTATCTTTCCGGATTATCATTATTTTGTTATAGCTATGTCATATAAAGTATTCTGAAAACTCCTTTTTTTATGTCAAGGCTCATCTAGCCATTGACAGCAGTTATTAGTAACACTGACGGATTGGCACCAAGATAGTGAATAACCTCCCTTTTGAAGCTCTGCAAGTCGTTCTTTGATGCTACAAGAGCAGGAAGGTTTCAATTATAAACAGCCGTGAATATCATTCTTTTAATGATATTCTTTCCCCTAATTGCAGAAATTGCCCAAAGTACATGTCCCACTTACCCCAATGTGGGAATGTTAATGGGGTAACTGGGACAGTTCTAATTAACATGTTTTCTAATTAATATGCATGTGGTACTTAAACACAAAGTTGTTAAAAAATCCTCATGACCCACAAAACCTGGTGTAGAAGAACTGCACTGCATGAAAGCTAGAATAGACTTTCTCTCCTACTTTTACTGCGGAAAGATAATGGAATCTCTCAATAATTTGAGATTATTTAGGAAGAAGAAAGACCCTCCCAAGATCAAGTGCCTACCTCCTACTCACAAGTCAGCAATAGAGCATGAAATAGATATGGATGTAAGGCTGGCGCTTTTAAACCCAGGGGCATTCGGTGACAGAGGACATACACAAAACGAAATAGGGGTCTTTGGATGAGAAACAGCCAAATAGCCCCAAATAAGGGGTTTTGGGTGAAAAATTTACAAAATATTCAAAGATATCTTTGGGTGAATTTTTTTCAAAAAATTCTTAAAAATTGAGGTCTCGTCACTTTCGGTGAATATTTTCAAAATTTCCCCCAAATTAAGGGTCTTTGGGTGACAGTGGTAAAAAATGGGATCTTTAGGTGAGATTTAAACAAAAATATGTATCATTGGGTGACAACAATGCTGAAGAGGGGGTCTTAACAGCATCACATATGCGTCACCTCCAAGATGGCCTCCCCTTACAACTAATATTTCCATGTTTGAATGGAAGAAGATATTCCTGTACCTGTTCATGGCACAGTGGTTGCTCCCAAGGATTTATTAGAACTTGTTGCCTGTGGGTGCAAAATCAGTGCCACCGTGTTTCAGAGCTAATTGCAGTTGCCGGTCAGCTGGTGTATCAATTCATGTACGGTACTACATACTGCAAGCATGGCAAGCTGTGCAGATGTGCATACAAAGAAAATTGAACCTTCAGTCGAGATTGATGAGGAAGAAGAATTGGACGAGCCTCTGGAAGAAGAGGAATCAGAGGACGAAAGGTAGTGGAGACAGGAAAATAGTAAGGCATATTCATTGCATATCATTTTTATCCTTGTCTCAAAAGATGTTAACTTATGTTTTAATAGCCACATTCCAGCGTGGCTCTAACTTAAATTGACATACCGGAACTTGCATAATGTAATACATTATTTATATTTCACTTCTTTGTACCTTGTTTGACCTTTAGCTTTACTGACCTTGAAGTGATTTATCTTTGTAGCTAACTATTAACAACCATATAGTTTTATTTCATACAGAAAAAGGTTTTGATTTGATACGAAACATGATATGTTACACATTTTATTCAAAGTCCTGTTAAATTCTCGACCTCATTTGACCTTTTATGACCACAAATGACCTTTAAGTGACCTCTACTTGAGTTTTATCTCTTTTAACCTCTCTATAATTACATTGCATTTGCCACAAGCTTTAATTTGATACCAAACATGATATAGTTATATCATAAATTAGATAAGTCATAATTAAGAGGTATGTGGAAAAAGTGGGCGTGGCTTATGACATCAATAAAAAAAATGCCCAAGGGTGCCAAGGTGGCATCCGTCAAAGTAGACACCCAATACTACCATTTTCAGGCAAAAAAATGCATATATACTCAACTTGACGGTCACGCTATAGGCAAGTTCCAAACATACGTTTTTTTATTTTTATTTTCTACTTATTAATTTTGTCAAGTAAACCTTCGGAACGTTCTCGGTACGTGTTCTATGTACGAATGGAGAGAAATTTGTATCCCCAGAAAATTGCCTCATGTTCCTTTAAGGGGGG
The DNA here is from genome assembly GCA_023653785.1 of Ophioderma brevispina. Lineage (NCBI taxonomy): Eukaryota > Metazoa > Echinodermata > Ophiuroidea > Amphilepidida > Ophiodermatidae > Ophioderma > Ophioderma brevispina. The sequence goes on from JAMKCH010062526.1 coordinate 24,429, forward strand.
GTAAGAATGTATACCTATAAGAATGTATTTCTTTTTCTGGACAATTTACTCATGCCTTCGTGTACATTTTTCTTAATAATCTTAAAGGAGAAGTATTGCGTTTCAAGGGTTCGTTGAACTTTGCAGATCAAATACAGGTCGTGCGATGTCACAAGATACAAATTGAAATTTGGTCAGAGCAAATTGTTGGACTTTCTTGACAGGCTTTGTTGACTATAGATTAAAAATCTGATATGCTACTGTCAGATTTGAATATGGCTAAGTTCGGTAATACTCGTTTGGTAATGGTAATCGAATACCTTGTAGCTGTCAACTTTCAATATATTGCTTCACGTGCTACGATCATGTAATCACCAAAACTAGTTTTCAAATGTAATAATTGGTATATATGTGGTTTGAGGATCGATCAGTTATGACTCTCTAACCGGAGGACCATTTCACCCACGAAGTGCATTAAATCTATTCAAAAACACACAACATGCATCAATTTCTGCAGTACTTTCGGCAAGTTTTTACCTTTATATTTACCATTTTGACCAAATTGGGTCTTAATGCGGAAAACAATCTACATTAATTTGTGATAAATCATATTTTCCGCTTAAATCCGTAATAACTACATGTAAGAAAAGCGTTTACTTCGGGACAAAGTACTGGAAACCGCGTAACTTTGGCTATAATCTTCTGATTTTGATCGGGTTTTCGCTATTGGGACTCAAAACTTCACATGGAAAGAGAAAACGACGTTTGCTTTTGCGTTAAGGTAATGGCGGGATCATTTTGAACAATCAAGCGCAATCAGCTCTGGCATTCTCTGGCAGCGATGTGTAATACACGCTGTTCATGAATATGTTGCTTTGAGTGTCTGAACCTTTGAAGTTCACCTAACTGCTTATGCGTACACAAAGGCGAAATTGGATAATGGTTCCCAAAAGGTACTTGACTTAGATTAAAAATTCGAAGCACCTCCTTTTTATTGAACACCTCCCTGGTTAGATAAGATTCACAACTCTAAAAGACGAGTAAATTACCTAACCATCCTGGAGCCGAATTCACAAAAATATCTTAGCAAAATTGAGGGCACAAATCCGGCAAAGAGACATTCTAAGTCTAGAATGGGAATCCTGAAGCCATGTTTCGTGAAACATGTCTCAGAAAGCTGAGGTTTTAGACCAAATTGATGCCGTTTTCAGATTATTGGCAGTATCATCATTCAATGAAGAAAATCATATATCTTTGTTCTGCTGGACCATACTGATCAGTGGTACCAATTCCTGATTATTGGAGTTTGGTTTTCGTTTATTGTTACCTTTGGAAGTGGCCACTTTGAACTCGCAAGTATATGAATGGCGCGTGGCATTGCTATATCGATATACAACCTTCAAATATCGGTATCACTTGAGGAATTGCGATTTGTATAAATGGATCACCCCAAACAACCTTCTTGGAAGTTATTCCTCAGCTGAATTGCGTCACATTTGTTTGTGTTTTGCACCGGGTTCATTAGCCCCGCGTCCAAAGAGAAAATAGTTGCCCTGCCGCAAAGGAGAGCGGTTTATGAAAATATATATTAGCCATGTGGAGACACCGTGACTATAGGTTTGTGATGCTCTAACAAGAACACGACCTACTGAGGATGAGCACGGACCAGGTCAACATCGTCGTTTACCCCTCACTCCAGAAAAGGTTTGACACCTTTGGTGAGTTAGTAATGGACCCTATATTAACGCTAGGTAGGTAGTATCCCAAATTGTGGTGACAACTTTTCAATGGGGCCAATTTAAGTTACACTAGTGGGTCAAGCACTTTTAAAATGCTCCAATTATGTTGAAATGTATAACATATTGTCCGTGTAGTCATAAGAATTCAAAAATGTATAGTTTGTACCATCTATACCATTGGTTTGGAGTTAAGGGGAAAAATTGCTCAAAATGGTAAAAAAAGGTCCATTTTATCTTGTACGGGGGTCAACATTTAAGAATAATATGATTAAAACTTAATTGGCCCCTATTGGAAAAAGTGATACCACAATTGAGAGTACTACCTATCATAGCATGATGTATAAGGGTCCATACTAACTAGCTGAAAAGGTGGTTCAAACCTTTTCTGTTAGGGGAAGGTCAAACCGAATTCGTCTTAATAAGGCAACTATGATAATTCAGCTCCTTGCTCTATAAGATTACTAAGATTCAAGAATAAGAGTACGCATGACATGATGCATCTGGCATGGCATAGTCCACAAACCAAACAGATTCGTTGGTTGAGACATATCAAGATTAAACTTAGGATTGTCGTTCGTGATCTGGCCCCTGGTTCGAGTAGGAGGCTATCGAAAGGAACAAGTTTACACATTCAGCATAATATATATGATAGAAAAGGTGTAATTAAGAATAGGTTTTTTTAGTATTTGTGTCTTTGTAACAAAATACTTACACCTGGTGACATGCTTCGTCGGGTTCTCCGCAATATTGAGGACATCCAACTGGCTGTAGTAGCCTGATATTCGTCGATCCAAGACTGAGTGTTTCGCGGTGTGATGCCATCGAAGCTTCCCGACTGGTGGGTCTGCGTAGGGAATGCCAAAAAGCCCTGACCTTCTGACTTTCATAAGCAGATATTACACACTCGAACGAACCATACTCTGTTTCACCAATTTTTTTGGGGGGGGTCCGTCGGCATTAGTTTTGTTTGCCTTGTGTTGGACAAACCTGTAGCCAGAACTAGCAGAGCTTGTCACATAAGCATTCAGACAAAACAAAGTGTAAGAACGAGAAGGGAACCAGATTTCTCGTGAAGCATGTCTATGAGTGGCGAACTGAATCAAGTGATGTATTTTGGGCAATCGCGTGCCTATATCGGGTAAGATTCAGTGATCAACGTCATATATCTGATAACACGGTGTCAACGTTCGATAAGGGTTTCGAACTGCTACCATGATGGGTTCTCTCCACGGAATAGTTGCATTTTCCACAACCCAGGCCGCCAATACTAAAGTTCAATTATTCCGAACAGCGATGTCGCCAAGTTAAGCATGACGTATGCGTAGGGTCCAAACGAACAGCCACAGAAAAGATTAGATGAAGTCTTAAATTCCGTGACAATTTCATCGGAACAAAGTATTTGAAAGGGTTTTGGTTGCCTGAAAGATTTACTGAAACAGTAACCCTGGGAGTCCCTTTAAAAATATCAGCCGCTTGCCCCCCGGGTATTTGTTAGGGTCTAAAATGATGTCTACAGGAGACGCAAAGTGAGTAAAATGCTCCAAACCTCAAAAATCAGAAATACTATGTGTATTTATAAATATTTGGCTGATGCTCATTTCAGGTGCTATTTCTGGGACCTAAAGCAAGATAATTTAAGGGGCAAGAAGGCATTTGCGATTAATAACCTTATCTCCCAGAACTTACATATTATCGTTTTTATATGCATTTAAATCCCATTGCCTGCGTATAGCATATTGTGCCCTAATCTTATGAGCAACGTTATCCTGGAAGGACTTGTATTTTTGTTCCGTATTAATGGATACATTAGATGTTTTCTGCACACACTGAGATGAATCTAAACCTTTATCCACAACATGCAATTTTGGAGGACATTATGGGTGCGTAATTACTCGGATCTGAAGCAAGATAATTTACGAAACATGCTGAAGCCCGAGAAAATAATTATCACTTTTGCACCCACTAATCGTTTAAAAATATTTTCCATTTGGACGTCATCTTGAATATTGCTGGGATGTGTATTGTTTATAACATCTTGAATTGTGTTATAGTGTGTTGATAAAAAACAGTAGAAATTGATTTCTGCCATATTTCAAAGCCGAATGATGACGTCATACCAATTTTGCCATGTACACCAATAGGGAAACATGCGTTCGAAGAAAAGATTGGCACCACCGTTGATTTGTGGCCTCTGCAGAGAGATCCGAAAAGATAAACATCCAGATCCAATGGATAAGGACATATGGGCTCCTTGGCTACATAAAGGAAACATAGGTATAGAAGTAAACACCTAGGCAAGGCAAAGCCCGAGTTGTGCGGACTAACTACATCGCGCCTACTGAGGGACACGATTGTGGCTATAGGGAAATCCTTACATTCAATGTGGCGTTTTTATCCTCTTCACTGATGTGCTATGAGAATACCTCTTTGAAGTACCCTATTTTGAAGCATTGAACATACACATTGCTCTTTTGTGACATTTGTATAATAAATATTTTGTAAATAAAATTGTAGTTTATGCTGCTTGAGTAAATTATTCTTCATGAGGTTGGGTGGTTTGGGTTGGTGGGTTGATTTAGATGAATGGCGCTTTCAGGCAACAATGTTGGCTAGTGCGCATATTCTTCATTAGGTTCGCTGATTTGTGCTGTACAACATGCGGCAAAAACCCGTCAGTAGCTATATGGTGTTTGGTTTTAGTGATGTGAGTTCTTCTCTGGTGTAGTTGGCAGGATAAATTAATAATAAAACCATATTAAAAATACTAATGTTTGTTGTCATAGACTTCTTCGGTGCAGATACTAACAAAAAAAAAAAAACAACAAAACAATTAAGCTGGGATTATTGTGAATGAGGATCGTTATTAATTTTCATCTCAAGAAAGAAAAAATATGACTCACCCAATGCACAGCTGCTCTGTCCGTGCTATGAACTTTTCGATGCCATTAGAAAGACGTACTACATGTATGAAAAAAAAAAACGCCTAACTAAAATTCCAGCGGACCCGGGCTAATTACGGTCTGTGAAAACACGCCATCAAGCTATCTATCGTGATGAATGGGATGGAACCCATAAAACACAGGGTATAAGTCAGAAGGTCAATACACATCTGGCCCTCCTGTTTACAAATGTTAAAGCAGGGCTGGTCCCCTGCCGAAATTTGTGACCAATAATTTCAACCTGTATCCATTCAATAGGAACATCGTCTAGGCACGTACGGAACAATCAAATTATGAACAGCAGGTGTAATCTACCGTTTCCGTGTGACTGAGTGTCAAACACCGATATGGTCTAGTGTGTTCTCCATTGAGTGCTGCATGCATCATTGTTTCAAGCATGTACCCAAATGGCCTCGTCTACAAGGTCACGGTTTATTCCGTACCGTGTTGTATACTCTTCTCATGGGGGACCAATCCGTTAGGTTAGCATCGGCTCTCGAATCTGTTAGGCGTTCTTTGCCAATATGGGGGGGGCGGGGAGGGGGCGGCGGACTAAAAATTGAAATAGACTTACAAATCACTAGTACTCCCATACTACTTTTTTCAGACTTACCGAAACAAATACCACTCACATAAGGGATCATAGCTTTTAAGGGTGGTCTAGGGTGTTGTCCTAATTTCGATTGGCAGAGTTTCTTGAACTTACCCAGATGGGATACTAGGCCCCATGTTACAAAGATGTTTGGAAAATGGGGGGGGGGGGGGCGTGGGGGGACTGGGACATAATGTGGGAACACGTTAATTTTGACCTGTTGCCATGTGGTAACTAAAACAAGGGCCCCTGACGATTGGTGACCTGCAACGGCAAAACCCCCGCTGCCTGCAAGTGCTTACCCGCGACCCTGCCCCCCGGACAGTCACTTGCCGGCCTCGCCGTGTGTCCCCCGTGGTAGTAGGGCCTCCTTACCGAGTTTTTGACTCTGACGACTGGACACCCAGGTCACGATAGTAAAGTTAACAAAACCAAACAATAAACAGACCAGCACAAACACGAGCCACGCCCTCATTCTTAGTTCGGTTTTAGGCCGCTTAGTGAAGTGCCTCTTTCCAGACATCTTGAGATAACCATGCCTGGAAGTGGCCGAATCTTCCCTGATCCGGACTCACTCTGGAATTCACATAAGGTCACGACTGATCTGCTTGCCTTCCCAGGGCCTGTACAGAGAACATCTTGCTGATACTCGGCGTTCGCTCCCGTCCTCGACTACTCGACCCCTCTCCGCGTGTCTCGCCGCCCCTCGTCGGCGTGAGTAGATACGGATGGAGGCCACGAATAACTACATTTTTCCCGGCCCGTCGCAGTAGAATTTGGCCTGGCTGACAGACTCCCCCTACCTTGCTCCCGGGAACGCTGGGACCGTCGAGACACCGACCGCCTTGCTTGAACTGACTATTGGTAAGTTAAATGTACATTAGTTCACTTTATTCCAGCCCGATCGGGTTCCACATTGGCTGTTTTCCATTTAATCTAGTCATACCATCCATAGCTCATGCCAAGTCTATGTCCGTTCGCTATTACGCCCGCTAATGCTGGGTCGCGCCTCACCCGCCGTTGGACAAATCCGTGCCCGAAGACTCCCCCCTTTTCACGCCGGGTTCAGTATGCTGTAACTGGAGTTTACCGGCTGAGCATTAGAGTACCGTCATATATGGAAGAGTGTTGCTCCATTCAGAGACCCACTTGATGCATTTTCGGGAAGTGCGTCCAGAGGAGCGTGTAAGCGCGTGTTTCAATCTTGAAGCCACTTACTCTATTGCCAAGAAGTGCGGGTGTCAGTCAAGTACTATCGATGATATCAATCTTGGGAAGAGTTTTGGTAGATTGCGCTTATTACTTATTTGCACATGTTGGGATTCCTGTAGCCATATCATAAACGAGTAAGTCCGATGATAATGGGCCAATGATAAGAAGCTGTCATACGGTTTAGTGTCGTCGGTAAGTTTTAATTTGGATGCAAGCCCCCTGGGCGTTTTCCACGCCCGCCCCACCCTACCTGTTCTGTTTTCGCTGCGACCTGACTTACTGGAGAATTAAGAGGAAGCCACGCTGAAGAACAAGAAATTGGGAGGCCTCAAGTAGACTACCGAGGCCATAGAAAGCACCCTGGATGTCCAAACAAAAATGCGCCAGACCCGATAGATTTGCCCAGAAACGGTGATGTATTAATATCATATTTTAATGGTGGATAGATGTAATTCCACAAGTCGAACAAAGCACGATGAGTCTTGCTTGGAGAATTCTCATAACTAGGTAATTTTCAGGCCACAATCCATCATTTATGTTACCAATTCAAAATGCCCACCTTGTCTCCAAATGTTAGTGTTAGTTAGATCAAGCACCTTAATAAATACTGTTGTTTATACTGTTCTTTGTTTGAAATTAGTCTATAAAATTTTGGTAAATAAAATGTTATTTGATGCTGCTTGGTTTAAATTATATTCATGAGTTGGTTGGTTGGTTGGTTGCGTTGATTAGATTGAAATGGCGCTTTCAGCAACAAGGGATGTGCGCAATATTCTTCATGATATGCTTGGATTTGTGCTGTTAACTGGCTGCAAAACCCAGCAGGGATGGTGTTGGTTTTTAGTGAATGTGAGTATTCTTCGGGTGAAGTTGGCAGGATAATAATAATAAACCATATTAAAATATAATGTTTGTTGTCATGATACTTCTTCGTGCAGATTATAACAAAAAAAAAAAAACAACAAAAAAATTACGCTGGATATGTGAATGAGGATCGTATTAATTTCATCTCAAGAAGAAAATATGACGTCACCATATGAACAGCGCTCTGTCCGTGCATAGACTTTTCGATGCATTAGAAATGACGCGTACTAACATGTATAAAAAAAATAAACGCCTTAAAAAATTCCATCGGCCAGGGCTATATACGGTTCTGTGAAAAAACAAGATTCAAGCTCTTACGTGATGAAATGGGATGGGAACCCTCTTAAATACAATGTAAAGCGAACGGCTAATACCATCTTGCCTCGCTGTTTACAATGTACGCCAGGGCTGGCCCCCTGCAATTGGTGCAATAAAAATTTCCACCTGATTCCCATTCAATAGTACACTCGTTCTAGCACTACGGTAAAAATCAAATTATTAAAGCAGGTGGTTCGGTTTGTCATATACTACAGTGTCCGTGTTACTGAATGTCCTACCACCCATATGGCTATGGTGTTCTCCATGGAGTGCTGTATGCATCATTGTTTCGGCACTGTAACCAAATGGCCTCGTCTAAAGGTCCGGTTTATCGTACATGTTGCTACTCTCTATGGGGGACACTCGTTTCTTTAACATCGGCTCTCGAATCTGTTAGGCGTTCTTTCCAATATGGGGGGGGGGGGGGGTGCGACTCTTAAAAAGTGGATAACTTACCCATCAATATTTCACTCCAATACTCTTTTTTCAGATTCGAAAAACAAAATACCATCACATTAAATCATAGCTTTTAAGGGTGGTCTAGGTTTTTTGTCCTATTTCGATTGCAATTTTCTTGACTTTACCAATGGATTACATAGCCCATGTTACAAAGATTTGAAAATGGGGGGAAAATGGGCATTATTTTGATCTTGTTGCCATGGTAACTAAACAGGGCCACTGATTGGCTAAACACGAAAACAAAAGTAACTGCTTAACGGTAACTTGAAACCATACTTGGCTAGAAGGTGCACTGGTGTAGTGGAATACTTAAGTTTTCCTCTGAATATGGGCCCAGGGTAAAGAATAAATAAACAAAACAGGTAAACAAACAAACAAACAAGACACAATCTCTAGATTATTTTCGCCGCTTAGTAAGTGCTATTTCCAGCCATATTTGATACCCATCCTGGATGGCATCTTACATGTATCGATCACTCTGATTACATAATGTAAACTGATCTGATTGACTTACAGGGATGTACAGAAATATTGCAGTACTAGGTTAGATAAAGTCATCGATTATAGCCATCTTAACGTATCGGAAGCCATCTCGGATGCTATAATGAAAGAATATAATTTTTCAAAATACATATTTGACATGCTTGACCATGACTAAACGTACCTTCTACAGACGATTGAGAAAGCCGATTGATTGAAATTGAATATTGTTAATTTAAATGTACATATTTATATTTTCTCCAGCCGATAGGGTTCATTGGTCTTTACCTTTAAATTGTAATAAATTCGAATAGCTAATGAAAAGTCTCGTTCCTCAGATTTACGAGTGCTTTCGCCACTCACCAAAGTTCAAATCCGTAAAAAATAACCTTTTAACGACGGGTCATATCTGTAACTGGCTTTCCTGCTGCTTATGATCCAGTTCATTCTGGAGATGTTGCTCATTAAGCATTGATGTTTTTAAAGTGAACAAGGGACGTGTAACGCGTGTTTCAATAATTTGAACCTTACTCTTTCAAAATGCGGATGCTAGTTCACTACTATCGTGATCATTTGGGAATATGTTTGGTAATTGCATTATTACTTTACTTTGCAAATGTTGGGATTCCTGTAGCAATTCATAAACGAGTAAGTCCGATTGATAATGGGCCAATGATAAGAACTTTATACGGTTTAGTTCGCGGAGTTTATTTGGATGAAGCCCTGGCGTTTTTCGGCATTCCTTATGCTGCACCACCTACTGGAGAATTAAGATGGAAGCCACCTCAAGAACCCAAGACATGGGAGCCTCAAGTACTACAAGCCATAGAAAAGCCTCCTGGATGTCCACAAAAATGCGGCCAGCCGATAGATGCTTGCCCAGAAACGGTATGTATTAATGTCATATTTTTTAATGGTGGATAGAGTAATTCCAAAGTCGAACAAAGCACGATGAGTCTTGCTTGAGATTCTCATACTGGTATATTTCAGGCCACAATCCGTCATTTTTTTACCAATTCAAAATGCCCACCTTGTCTCCAAATTGTTAGTGTTAGGTTATATCAACACCTTATAAATACTGTTTTTATACTGTTCTTTGTGAAAACAGACACTTAAGCATTTTAAAGCGGTCTTAAAGATGTAATTTACGACTCTTTCTATACCTATAAAAAAATCATCATCTCTTGACAAATACGGCGTGTTACGCTTAGCCACTTACAGGGGTGTTTACTACTACAATTTGCAATACAACAGTGCAAAAAAAATGACCTTTGATGATGAAACATAGGGAGCGCAATTTGTTTACATTTTGAAGATATCGCTGATGATGGCTTTAAGGGACTTTAGAGATATAGAACGATGCCATTTAGATCTAGAATTAAGGCATAATACGAACACGGTTTTATAGCTAATGTCATTTCATACCTTTCTTGTAGGAATCGGATTGATAATAAACCAAAGGAGCATAGACAATTGTAAGTGTCAACACAAGCAATTTACAAACTTTATATTAAAACAAGGCCACTCGGTTTTTTAACATCAACGGAGGAACATGACCCGTAATAAGTCCCCATACGACAGTAGGGAGAGGAGTTCTGCAGTCAGTATTTATCAAGTGTGCAAAATTCCCGGCAAAAATTCCAATTGCACTACATACCGCTTCAATTTACCAATCATAAACATATATCACTCCTCATGTTGATAATAGTATATATTTGCACTGTATTTTAAATACCCGTAACGCTCGCAAATCAAATATTTGGGGACTGGGCTTAGACTATGGATGCGTTCCTTGTCTCCTTCCATTTTTTCCCTGGTTGTTTTTGCAAATTTCAGTAGCCTTTTAGCTGTATTACTACAACCATGGAAATAAATAGTTGGAACACTCACCATAATTTGCTACATTGCTCACCCGGGAACGAGTTAAAGCAATATTAGCACATTTTTTTGATAATTTGGAGATTTTTACACGGTTGCATTGGTAACTGGCTAGTAAACTATACCTGTGAATGGTTAAGCTCGAAAATGTCTATGTGTCACAAACGAAGGAATTTTGTACTAGAATCATTATTATCGGTGATCCCCGATAATAATTCAACGGCTGCTGGAAACGGCCTTCCAATGTGAAATAGCCGGGAAATAGCGCCATGTACGTGTCTACGCTCATCCATTAGTTGTTTTAATAGTTCGGGCAAGTCAAGTTAGAGGTTATTTTCTCGAGGTGGCACTATTTCATCATGGACGGACATAAACGTAGCATTTCCAGCTCTGCCGTTAAGTCCAATCTGGGGTCCCAATTCTAATTACAAAATCGCTTATTTTGTGATAAATACGCATTTTTTTGCATTCTCGTTCGCAGTTATAGTTTCCTAGACAATTACCAACGTAACTGTGCAAAAATATCAAATTTTGAAAATTGGGGGCGCTCTTCAAAAATGTGCCAATATTGCTTTAAGAGCTTGCAAGCCCCTGTTTATATCACTCAATAGAAAGCCTAACCCTACCCTTCAATCTACTCTTTCCCAACCCCATCAATTAAATTGTTGGGGAATTGGCAAGACTGCTGATAACGATTCCACATTCAACATTGGATGGGTGAGATGGGGAACAGTTTCACGATTTTTTTTTCAAAGTGTTCCAACAATTATTTCCAACATTGTAGCTGAATAGCTGATGAAGCCGTTCGCATCGACTCAGATTACGAGTCTGAATTTTTAAGGAATCATGAAGACATACGACAGTAATATACCCTCATAAAACCGTTATCATACCAACATCCAACATATGGTTATGTAAATTCAATTCAAATAGTAAAAGAACAGGATACATAATCCTGATGTTATATTTCACTGACAGTGACTTTCAAAATGAAAGTCAAGTGAAATTAGATTTGAAGCATGTGCAATAAAGTTGTCATTCAGAAAAAAATGGACGCGAATCAGAAAGATGTAAGCGAAAATGCAATAAAAATGAATCCAGCTTAGAGCAATGCTCTTAGCCGCTATAGTCCACTCAATCTATGAAAAATACTAGGTACACCTGGACAAAATTGCTACAGACAGTTTTCTTGCTGTAACTAGCAGTAAAAGATCTCGCAAACAACATATCAAAAAGGTAGAAAAAGAGAAGCCTGGCAAGACTAGACATGCTTATTTGCATTTATCTTACGTGGACGTATACGCCCATATTTTGACAAAGGTATATAACTCATATGCTTTGGGGAGATTTTCCATTTTCTGTTATAATTTGAACTGTTTTTGCATGGCTATGCCTGCAGGTGGGAAGTACTTGCAATTGATATATTAAAGTGGAAAGTTATGTATTATTCAATGGACGCAATTTCCCCCAAAATTAATTTTGCATTCTAATGATTTGTCAGACTCATCGGGAGGGGATATCTTTATTGCAAATTATTATCATAGAGTATTTATTCAAACACATTGGGTCACAGTGCGGGGGGGGGGGGGGCACTCGCCGTGTGAAGTGATGGGTATATGCCTCGTACCAGTGGAAAATTAGGGTCCTTTCCCGGGTCTTTTCACACAAAAGGTACCCCAAAATATACGTGGTCATTCGGTCCACAAGCTGAATAAAAAATAGGGTCCCAGTAATGAAACTTTAAGAAGGGCCGATGATGTTAAAACCTGAAGTTAAAATAGTACGTGCCTCTTTCAGAGTTCAAATTGCCATTAAATTATAAAATAGCTGCCATGAAATTCTAAACCTTGTTAAAAAATCGAATTGGATGTTCAAATTCTTAAAACAAGTGGATAATTTGAATGCCAACTTTCCATAAAGTGGCTATCAAACAGCAGAAAATGGGAGCTAATGGGGTCATTGAGTATGTGGAAAAATTTTAAAAGGGTTCATTTGGTAATAGCCAGGACAGCATAAAAGTGGTCCGCATTCTAGACGTCAGCATCTCACCGACCCTGACTACGCAGCTCTAACAGGTGATGTGATATGTGCTGCTCAAGATCTACTACAAAGCTCATTGAAAAGCTGCAGATATAGTCAGCCTACAGCTAATTCCAAAGAGACGGAATGGAATGGCCGTCAATGAGGAATAGAATCATCAACCTATTGCACTACCACGGTACCCACTCAAAAGGATTAGACCTCCCAGTACCTCTTGTCCTAAGTTAGACAGCACACAGACTCAAGGTTAAAGGCCGTGGGCCTATCGCTAAGAGCATCGTCCCATATCTCCTTCATCCATAATTTTTACTGAAGTGTCAATCCATTTTGGTATTTGAATAAAGCTAACTATTTTTCTCATTTACCCTGTGAATCTTCTAAGGTCTAAAGGATATTGGTTGGAAGTTAGAGCTACAAAATGTACCCCCCCATTTTGGTCCACCGCTATCATTTAAACATATAAGGCTAGAAAACAATGGTTTTACTCTCACATGAAAAACGGTTGAAATAATCAGCGCAAAACTCTACATATGGGTTTATGGGTGAACCATTCTTCAATATGAAAACGTTTATTGACTTAATTGGGTCGTCCCCTTTTAAAATATTGTTATAACCACCAAAATATAGGCCAAAATGCACATAGGTTTTTATGCAATTATTATATCTTTCCATGCTTTCTTTCTTTTTTCTACCTTTTGATATGTTGTTGGGAGGGTTTGTACACAAGTTACAGCAAAAACCTTCTGTAGCAATTGTGTCTAGGTCACATACCGTAGATTGAGTGGACTACTATGCAATAGGCAGTCGATGGACGATGGTGGCCAAGCCGAACCTCTTTCAATATAGCAACCCCCCCCCAAATAATCAAAATAAATTACAGTAGTACAGACACAAACCACAGACCGATTTAGGCGTTTTGAAATAACCCTTACAATGGAGTTATTCTTCAGCTCCTAAAGGTTTTGGAATAAGAAAATAGTGTCTTATAACATATAAAAAAATCGCCATTTTCCGTCAAGATTTCGCTTTTACGTGTCAAACCCAAGAAGATGTCCTAAGATTGGGATTTCTTGGTCGCCACCGCTTAGCAATAGGCATCCGTTGCATTCCGGTGTAGAAGTATACCATTGTCCGGCGTTCTCATAGTCCGGGAACAATGGTGAACAATAGGGCAATCGATTCAGTTGACTATTTACGCAACATTAGTTTCACGCTTTATTCCGTTATCGTCTATGGAGCCCCGGACTATGGCTCCCACCGGACTATATCTGCTTTCACACCGGGAACCATAACGCACGAGTGCAATACCCGATATTGAATACGTGGATCCTGGGTTTCCTACCGGAAATCATTTTTTACCGAAATTCCTATGCATTGTAGGATAGGAATGCACCAACGATGTACGAGTAGATAAAATAAATAGCGCATATATATTCTATGGTGTTTTGTGTCATACGGTCATTTTTCTGTCATAACTGACAGAACGCTCGCGGTTTAGTGCGCCTCCTCTAAACTACGCGCACATTTTGTGGCGCAAAAAATACAAGGCAATCAAAGAGTACTCGTTGCTGGTAAAATTTATGTACAGCAAACAGTTTTCGCACAGTTATGACAGAAAATAACCGTATGACACAAAACACCATAGAATATATATGCGCTATTTATTTTATCTACTCGTACATCGTTGGTGCATTCCTATCCCACAATGCATAGGAATTTCGGTAAAAAATGATTTCCGGTAGAAAACCCAGAATCCACGTATTCCAGAAATGTCCAAACTACGCAGGTGATCTTTTAACCCACGTCTAACCAAGGCTACTCCACCCTCGTAAAAAATGGTATGGCCCTATCATTAACCATTTGAGCGTTTTGTGGCAACGAAGAAAAAACTAGGTTGGGGGCACTATATGGTGTGGGTTGTTTTTATACCTCTCCAAGTATGGCGTCTTAATAAATTAAAGATGTATGGTATCACTGGTAATGCTTTAAATTGGTTTTATTCTTATCTGAAAGGTAGATCACAAGCAGTCAATATTAATTCTGTTCTTTCAGACTTCAAAGAAATTGATATTGGGATACCTCAACGATCAATTCTTGGTCCTCTTTATTTATATTTTTTGTGAATTCTTTACCTGAATCTGTTTCATGCAAATGTTTTATGTACGCAGATGACACTACCCTTTTAGTCAGTTCATCTGACCCAATTACCCTTCAAAATGAGTTTAGCACTAACTTGATTAAAATTGCTCACTGGTTGAAGTCAAATAAACTTACCTTGAACATAAACAAAACTAAGTTCATGTTGTTTGGTAATCAGCAGACACTAAATAATTATAAAATTATTTCTTTAATGTATGATAATGTTTCTATTGAAAGAGTCAATTCATACAAGTATTGGGGTGTTATTTTTTATCCTTATTTATTGTTGAGCAATCATTGTAATTATGTTTGTTCAAATGTTTCCAAAAATTGGTGTGATCAGGAGAATTAAGCATTATCTTCCTCATACTACAGTCAATATGTTTGCCAAAGCTTTAGTCTTTCCTCATTTTGACTACTGCAGTTCTGTATGGTTCAATTTCAATACTGGGCACCATAATGATCTCCAAATCTTGCAAAACAGACTTGTCCACGTCCTTCTGTCTGCAGACATTCGAACTTCAGTGGAAATAATTATTGTTGTCAGGTCTTCCTGAGAGACCAATACTTATGTATTGAAGGAATTTCCTGAATAAATAACGAATAAATAAATAGTATTGCATATGTAGACCGGCAGCCCAGAAGGTTTTGATCAAACGAACGAGATACCAATATCTGAATACAGGAAAATTCAGAGAAAAATATAACTTTTGCAAATATGAATGTCTGCCGGAGACCCGCTGCTGCGTGTGGCCCCAGGAGAGGGGTAAAGTTACTATGGGGGTCAAATGTTTGAACTGCTCTAAATCTTATGAAATATAGCTCAAATTATTCCTTAGGTAACCAGGAGTAAAAAAAGTCAATTGGGTCACATGCGTGTGGTGCCTCCTTTCCAAGATATTTGGGAAAATAGGCTAAAGGTCATTTGTTTATTCAAGAAACGGTCAACGTTTGCAATATTCAGATCACTTTGTAAAAAATATCAAAAAATTTATTTAATTATACTCTTTCAAAATATGTTTTTTTATTTTGCATAGGGTTGGTTCCCTTTAATAGGGAGGGGTATAATATCCCCATCCCCATAGAGTCCTACAGGGAATTTTGTACCCCTCCCATTATAACAGCAAGAAGATGCCGAAAGTGCAAAAGCATTTCATATTTGGAATCAGTATCATTAAACTTTAAACAAAAAAAATTTTACAAAGAAATCTAGGTATTGCAAAGGGTGACCTTTCTTGAATAAACAAATGACCGTAAGCCTATTTTCCCAAATACCTTGGAAAGGAGGCACCACGCGCATGTGACCCAATTTACTTTTTTTACTCCTGGTTACTTAAGGAATAATTTGAGCTATATTTCATAAGATTTAGAGCAGTTCGAACATTTGACCCCTAGAGTAACATTGCCCCTCTCCTGGGGCCACACGCAGAGACATTCATATTTGCTAAAGTTATATTTTTCTCTGAATTTTCCCGTGTTCAGATATCGGTATCTCGTTCTTTTGATCAAACCTTCTGGACTGCTGCTCTAATGGTCTATACATCCACTAGCTGCCGTGTAACTAGGAATAATGTTTTATTGTTGAATAAATACATCCTTTATTCATAGTTTGGTTTTGCTTTGTTTCCTTTTTTATTTGGTTTGCAGACCAGTGAAGATTGTCTGTACATGAATATTTACACTCCTGTTGACGCTACACCCGAGTCCAGGTTTCCTGTTATGATGTACCTTCATGGGGGTAATTTCAGAAAGACTAGTGCATCAGGTGTTTTGTTTGATGGGCGGTACGTTGCTAATAAGTCTTCAGTGATACTAGTTGCCTTTAACTTTAGGCTTGGTAAGTTATATCTTTGTTGATTACGCAAACTCGCTTTCTTATGGTGCGCTTGACGTGAAATTTACCTAAGCAGCCTCCAGTGCTTACAAAATAAAGCTGCGCGTCTGATGTTTGTATTTAGACGGGGCCAGCCCTCTGCCAGGTTTTTACACCGACTTTCTGTGAAGGAAAAAGCTCTTCCCATAATGTCCATTATTTGTAAACTGATTTTACTTGGAAAATAATAAACTGAAACTTAATTTAATCATAATTAATCAACTATACTAAAAAATTCATATATCCAGTCAATAAAAGTAAGTGTAATTGGGTTGCATTTAAATGTATTTAGTAATTTCAAAGAGGAATCTTCTAAGTTATCACTAATCATGATGCGCTTATTTATATTTAATAAGTCCACAAAAATTACCAAAATGGCTAAAACTGCCAGTCAGCGACTAGGATTGCTCCGTCGAGCTGCACCCTATCTTGAGACAACTGAGAGGGCTGTTATAAATCCATGGTTCGATCCAACATGGAATATGCAAGCTCAGCATGGTGTGGAGCAACACGCACTTCACTATCCAAACTAGATGCAATCCAGAGACGTGCCATTTCCATCATTGGTATCCCCGAGAGTGAGCTCGCCACTCACCACATCCAACTTGGTCATAGCAGGGCAGTTGGAATTGTCACTCTTTTCCACCGCATGTTTTATGAACAAGCACCAGAACTCCTCAGCCAGTTCCTACCTGAGCTGTTTTCAGTTGATCCTCGCCTTAGGCGCTCAGTCAGGTCTTATGACCTTGCTGTGAAAGTCCCAAGGTCCAACTTGGCCTCCCGCCCCACAGAAGATCAGTTCTCCCATTCTCTGTAGGCTTATGGAATGCCCTTCCTGCTCATGTAGTATCAAACCAGGACTTGCAGTTTCAAAAGGACTTGCAGCGTTACTAATTAGATAACTGCTGTTAATGCCTAGATTAGCCTTGACATAAATAAATAAATAAAAAAATGATCAAGTTACTAATCAAGTTGTTTGAATTCAAATTAATGTTGTATATAGGTATATGGGGAAATAGGAAAAAGGAACAAGGGAAAACAAAAAAAGAGAGGTTTGAGGTACTATGTGCCTTATTGTACATTGCATGATTTACCTTACATTAGCTGTTACATGTAAGTAATACAACATGTAGGCTTACCTAACAGGGACTCGAACCCGGGACCCTCTACTTATGAAACCCAATAATTCACCATAATAGTTTGCTACCTTACAGGGATTATGAGAACATTTAATTTATATACATTCTTTTTCTTTCAAATTAATATTGTGAATTAAAATGAACGAATATCATACAAAAACATGACAGAACTAGAGATTGTTTGGCCTTTTTTAATCTATTGAAAATTTGTAGTGAAAATAAAATACGAAATTATTGCTACAAATGATTTACAAATGATTATTTTAAAGTGAAATGCATTTTAGGTATTTTTATTTGAGAGTGAGTAATGTTATTAAGTTCAAATGTGTAACAACTACTTAAGAGGTGTTTGTATCCTTTTGATTTTATAAATTGTCTTGTTGTTATAACTTTGAATTATTAACTTAACTGATTTGAGTCTGGTGTAAGTAAAAGTTCCAAGAATTAAAACTTCAATAAACAATTAAATTACAGCAACTGTTGTAAAATGAGTGAAAATGTTACTACTTTTGGACAATGTATCGTAACTTAATATATGTAAGTTTGTGTTATTACCCATTTCTCAAATAAAATAAGTTAAGGGTATTTGCCTATTTTGAGCACTCTAAAAACATTGAATTGAATATTTACGATTAACCATTTTGAGTCACAATTACTAAGCACACTGGTCATTTAGTGTGTTGTTTGAAAATGGAAACAAGCTTGTTAATTAAGATGCATCATGCCCCCTTTTGTCAACCAAATTTAATGTAGCTAGCCCCCAATTTCTGTTACGGGACGTACCCAAGGTCAGAAAACAACCCGTGGTTCATAAACAAATATCACAATGACTATTTGTAGGGAGATTGACCTGACCAATGTGTAAATGCAAAACAATGATTTGAATATGTATAAGAAATCTGATATGATCATCAATCAAAAGAATTGTAACAAATTGACAAATTATTATATTTCTTACCTATTTACAAATACAAAACACACAATTATTCGCATAAAAGTTGAAGAAAGTTCTTGTTGGGTGCACACAGTCTGTAGAATCAGGACCACATAACTCTTGGCGACATAGCAGCGGTGCTCTTGCTGACAGCATAAAATCTTCTGTGTCAGTAAAGCAATTCCGAAAAGCATACAAAACCTTTATCATGCAAAGTTATACATAATTGTTATCAGTGTTTTTTTTTCATTCTTTAATAGCATTTTTAATTTCTGTGTTGAATTATGTTCTTTCATTGTAATAAGAATATGTAATACAAGCATGTATTGTTTGTTTCTGTCAACTTGATTGCTGGATGTGACAGCTTGTTGATTGTCCGCTCCGCAATTATCCATCCGACTCTCAACATGCTGACATGTCCAACTGCAATCAATTTGGCAAGTGGAGTTACAGATGGACAGGCTAATAAGCCTTACCTGTAACTCCTTCACTCTCTGTATTATTATCATCTGATATTATTTTATAATATGTATATGTGAGTGAGAAAATAATAAATAACTGAACTGAACTGAACTGACATAGTTCAAAAGTTTGCGTTTTCGCAACGCCCTTTTGCTCAAGACCGGCCGATTAATTTGTAAACATAGTCCATGCACAGGTACTCAGTGCGCTAAAGGTGAACTCTTTCTAGAGTCGTCACTGGTAAAGAAAATGTCCTGCTGATAAGTTAATGTTAACCTTTGTTTTTCCAAAGGCACAACATTTTCTCAGCTAACAATTTTACGTTGCAATTACGTTATTAAAACGTTGCAGTTAAATTTCGAAAACGTTAAGACCATGCTATAACACCTCGCTTGTAAAAAAAGTGTACAAAAACGGCCGAGATAGATCGCTCGAAAGATGCAAAACCCCACGATCCAAAGTTGCCCTTTTGGGAGTTTTCAATGGCCAATGTGTGTTACACCGCAAGAATCCGTGTATATTGATTTCACACAAAGAGGGTAAAACTATCAATTTTTCTTTTTAAATCTTAATTTTCTACTCCATTTTCGTTATCCTACAGGTGCTCTTGGTTGGATGCTAACAGAGCAAAATGGCACAATGACAGGAAACTATGCTTTCTTGGACCAACGTGCAGCAATGATATTCGTGAAGAACAATATCGCTAATTTTGGTGGAGATCCAAACAGGGTTGGTATTATACAAATCACACATGGTAAGAGGAGAAATTTCCCCTCAGTATTGATCAACGGGCCAACCACCCCTCGCCCTTCGGGTTCGTGCCGTGGTGATATCTATTCTTCGGTAAAAAACCATGTAGTATATGTTTTCTTACAGCTTACTGTGACTCTGGGAGTGTAGTTGTAGGGAAATGGTTCTTTTTCTAGGGAAATAGCACTTGCAATAGGAATCGGCCAAGTGGTATAATTTGTTCATGAATATTCAGGAGGAATAATACGATGTGACGTGATCTGATCGTCTCAAAGGCGGGAATTGTAAATTTGAGATACCAGCAACAATAGGGAGCTAAATCAATACCACATAAGATATTTGGCATTACAAAAGCTCATGACTTTGCAACTGAGTATTTTAGGATCTAAGATATTCAGGACACAACACGCATAATTACTAGGCAAGTTGATTATGATAATAACTTGTTGCCGAATCACGTGGATTTCAAGGTCAGAATCCTTTAAACACAAAGTCCAGTGCACAAATGAGCTGATGCGGAGCAACATGCCATGCCAGTGTGTCTCAAAAGGAAAGTCTATAACCAATGTGTCCTCCCGGCCATGAGTCAGAAAATGAGTCAGAAGTTGAAGGTGGCTCAGCACAGCTACTAAAAGAGAGCGAAAAACAATTGAGTGCATCAGAAGCGTGACACAGGTGACAGGTCACCGACGTCATCCAGACTGTGAAACAAAGAAGTGGGCCTGGGCTGGTCACCTAGCTAGAACACCAGATGGACGGTGGACCAAGCTGGTTACTGAATGGATACCAAAAAATGGTACTAGACTTCAGACTTCAGATGAGATACTGGCCAACGCCCCAAGACGGAGCCAAACGGTCAGGAAATGGTGAACTGCTTAATGTGGTCGAATTTAATCTTGTAGAGTTTCCTTAGTTGCTTTGAAATGATGGTATAATGCTGCTTTGAAGTTGTCAGGATCAGATATGGTAGTTATGTTGTGTGGTAAACAGTTCCAGTCCCGAATGGTTTTGGGTACAAAGGAGTGTTTATAACAGTCTTTATTTGTTTAGATGGTTAAATAAGAATCCGGATGATGATGCCGTGATTGACGCAGTACTGGCTGTAGGAGGTTTCCGATGGGCAGGGATATGTGACCAAGTCTTGCTTGTTGAAAAACGCATAAACGTCTGATTTTCCTTCTGGTGGTAAGTGGGTCGAGATCCAAATCTTTCACCATCTGGGTGGCACTTCCTGGCGTTTTAGTTGTATAATCGCTCAAGATGAAACTAGGCACACAGGAAGATAGAGAGTTGGGTGGAGTGATTAAATTACACAATTTCTTGGTGGACCTGGATGAGAAAGACATGGGATAGATCAGAGTGGCGTCATCTTGGTGAGGCCTTCACCCTGCAGTGCAGCAGTCCTGACGATTACGGTGTCCAGTAGCTCAAGACGACAGGGTTCTATAGGTCCTTGATGACATAGAATTCTGCAGCTTAGAGAATAACAGTTGGGGAGACAATTCGATCCACAAGTCTGTCCATTTTAGGACCACAAAACAGAGTTTTGACTTCAAGGTTAGCGATACACTTCACAGGCGACAGCAGTAATTCTATAGATATATTTTTGTTCTATCGTGAGCATGCGCCTCTATAAGGCCAATTGGGGCAGTTTTTGGTTTACATGCTTGTTCAATAACCAATATTCTGTAATTTAGGAGAAATATATATCTTCAGAAAATCTTGATATGATCTTTTAAATAAGTGGAACTGGTGGTGGTTGTATGAGTTCATTTCAGGAACTTGAATGTGTTACTTCCTATTGCAAAAAATTGGAAAATGAATCTATAGGCAATTTGATAACTTTTTGAATAGTTAGAAAGGACGAAAAAAAAAATTGTAGTCCTTTTTAACTTTCTCAGTCTTTTAAATCTCCAAAATATTCTCGTTTGGTGTTCTGCAAGTTCTTAAATTTATATCTTCAAATTACGTCCCTGTTAACATGCACATGTCAGAGTGACCTAGTCATGAACAAAGTCGAATTTGATAGTGTAAACCCAGATGGTGTAAACCGTTGCTGCGTTTTGCACACATGATGCCAAACTTATTTATTAACGCGAATGTTAAATGTGGGATCGACTAGGCGTGACTCAATTCCTCAGCTATGTAAAAATTCGTCCTTAGTCTTTTTAATTAGGTACCCTAATGACAGACGGTCCACTAGCGAGGAGAGTAAAAAAAAAAAAGGATTTAGGAAGAGAGGTAGGGGTATAGGGGGAAGATAGAGAGAGGGAAGGGAGCGCGAGGGAGAGTTAGAAAGAAACGAAAGAGAGAGGGAAGGGAGCGCGAGGGAGAGTTAGAAAGAAACGAAAGAGAGGGGAAGAGAGGTAGTGAAAGAGAGTGGGAGAGAGATTTGGCGAAGATATGGAAAGAGGTGAAAGTGCAAATCATTGCATCGCCATAACATCGCTGTTAACATTACTTGTCTTTCTTTTACTTTTTGCATAGATCACTCTCTTTGGTCAGAGTGCTGGTGCTCAATCCATATCATTACATCTCTTATCAACTGAAAGCCAACCTTTGTTCCACCGAGCTATTATCCAGAGTAACCCTTTCGCTATCCCGTACAAATGTCCAGCCAGAGCGTTAGAGTTAGCCAAAATCACGGCAGAAGTTTTGAATTGCACCTTTGAAGATAGCGAACAAAGTATGGCGTGTATGCGAAACCAATCCGCTAATGATATCGTGTTTGCCGAAGATGAAGCTTCTAGTACAATTTCGATGGACAAAGATAATCCGCTAGATCAGTTTGAACCATGGGGACCAGTAATAGACGGAGTTACCATACCTAAAGATGCTCTTCCCGAATTTATCGCTGGTAACTTCACACCAAAGGTAATCATAATTGGAACAACAAGTGAAGAAGGACGTATTTATATTTTCAGGTTATTGAAAGAAGAACCAAGTTTCATAGAGAGCATCCTTGGAGTAGCTTTTCTTTTTCCTGGCCACGCCATTGATATCGCTAGGAAATATCATTTTAGAATAAGGCTATCTGAGAAGCGAGATCGAATTGCGGAAGGAACGACCGATTATATGTTCTCCTGTCCAAGCATACTGGCAGCTCGGTCTATAGCAGAGTTTGTGCCATTATATCATTATGTTTTCGATCAAGCAATATCTTTTCCTGAGGTGTGGGGAGATTCTAATCAAATGTGTGCAGAACATTCTTGTCACGGTGGTGAACTGCCATATATATTTCAAACCGTTGGTTTGAGAGGCTATAATTTTACTGAACTCGAACAAACACTATCCGATAGAATGATTTATTACTGGGGGAATTTTGCACACACTGGAAATCCAAACGATGGCGAATGGCGCACAGATTCAAATATGAAGCTTCCAACGTGGCCGATATTCAGCAATGTCAGTAACTGGCACACAATGATTTTGGATGCAAACAATACTGAACCAGTTTCAAGGTACAGGGAAGATTATTGCAGTATGTGGGATGATATTGGATACGAATAGAATAGCGCTTGTTCGGTGCAAGATAAGCATATAACGGAAAGGCAAGGGGAGCTAGATGGAAGGAAGAAATAGAGAGAAATATCTAGAGACAAATGTAGATGACAGGAGGGAAACACTGAAATATAAGTATCTATTAGCAGTACAGTCATACTATGTATGGAGACAATGTTAACATTATCTCAGAAAAAAACTGACAGATGATCTCAATGCTCCTATTACTTGCCTTTTTCTCAACATTGATAAGAATAAGTTTATGCTTATTGGCATTGGTTCTAAGTAATATGTAGTATCAATAGTGATGTCATTTCAATTTTAATTGATAATAAAACACTTAAATGGTTGAAAGTGTAACATACCTGGGTGTTACTATTGACAATGAGTTAACTTGGCACAAGCATGTGAATACTCTAATTTTAAAAGGTTTTAGTAAGTTAGCTCCTCTAACACGTGAGTTTTCTTGATGTTTCAGCGTTAAACATATTTTATAAGTCTTTGGTCCAACCACATTTCGATTACTGCAATGTTGTTTGGTTCGGTCGCTTTAATGAGGATTTTCGTAAGCTCAATGTTCTTCAGAAACGGTGTAGTGTTCTAGAATCATTCTATCAGTCAATTCTATTACATCATCTGAGATTATGTTTCCTATTCTTAAATGGCAGCCTCTTCTTGACCGTTTGATACTTGAGAGGCACTCATTATGTAACAAATGCCCCAATGGCATGGCCCATCACATCTAATCACAGGTTTCAAATATGGTTCCAGTACACATAATATTAACACCAGCAAGGCACAGCCACTTTCACCTTGTGCCAATGGTATAAAACTGCTACTACTTCAGGTCTTCTTTTTAAATATAGGTTCATCTGTGGAATGCCCTTGACTCTAATATCAAAAGCTCGCCAAACGTACGTTTTAAAAATAGTACCAAGAGTGAGGATTTTATTCTTTGTGATCCGTTTATGTGATTGTTTTAAAATTATGTAATATCTTCTAGTTTTTGTGATCTAGCCAAGGTTTGGTAGAGGATCCAATACAATTATCTATAAGCGATAGATATTATCTATAGGCCTTATCGGCCCTAACAACCTATAGATAATATCTATCCCTTCCTCTACCAACCCCTGGCTTGTTAGCTTAATGGTAAGAGCGCAGTTCATCTACTAAACGGAGGTTGGCCGGTGGGCGGCAGGGATACAGTCCTCCGCCTCACAGTCCGGGAACATGTTGAACAATAGGGCAATCGATTCAGTTGACTCTTCACGCAACATTAGTTTTACGCTTTATAATCCCGTTGTCGTCTATTGAGGCCCGTAACTAGTACCTGCCGAACCATGATTGCTTTCATTCACAAAACCGTTCGAGTCCGGCCAAGCGCACGGTTTGTTTTATCAACAACTTGTGTGCGCTTGCCATCTCCAGGAAAAGATTAATAAAATTCATCCTCACCTGGGTACTTAACGATGGCCCACTGCATGAAATTGTACCGGGTTTTACAAAGATAGTGAACTTATCCCTAAAACTGGGGTTTTCCAGATGCCTTAAGGGGGGGGGGGGGTATGGGGTCTGACTTGGTAAAAATGGTTACCTTACGAAAATGAGACAATGCAATGGCTTAAATTGTGTAGATTGTAATCACAAAATGCTTTTTATTAATCGATCGCAATCGGACAGTCGGTTCCCGAGATATGGCTGATCAAGTGAGCAGTGTAACGCGAAATTTGCAAAAACGCATAGTCTCCTTTACTTATCAGTGGAAAAAATTTAAATGGGTTATATTAAGAATTTTAAAAGATATTACTTATACGCCATTTAACGAGTTATTTTGGCTAAGTCGAAAGTAAATAAATACTTATATTATTTTGTCCATAAGTTAAAGTAATTATAGTAACTGGGGCAAGTGATTTTATGCTATTTTATTGTTTTCTCACCCTGCGATATTAAGAAAGAAAATTTAATTTCGAAATTCTAAGTACGGATTTGGTCGATTGCCGGTTGCATGGCAACGGTATCAAAAATCGGCTCATGGTTCACTGCGTATGTACCCCCTGCACATGCCACCAAGTTTCGACCCAGGTAGCTTGTTTAGTTATTAGTTTACGTCTGTTCTAGTGTTTAGCCAATCAGAGGACTACCACCCCCCACCCCAACCCCCCCTACGTGGTACCTGGCAAACAGAGCAAAAATTGACATGACTTTTAAAACTTTGTGACATGGCTACAATATGATGTGTAACATGTATATACCACTATTTAGGAAAAATATGAAAAATCACTAAAGTAAAAAAAACCTCACCAAAAACCCCACCCCCCTCCTTTAAAAAAGGCTATTGTCTCACCGTATAGGGAAAAGCTTCAATGGATCCAACTGAATATAGTCATTACCGTCCAGTTTCGAATATTAGAACATTTTTCTAAGACATGGAGAATATGTTGCGTTCCAAATGGACACACACGCATTACCAATAACAATCTGCAAGATCCTCATCAGTCTGACAGACCAAACTGCTTTACTTACTTAGGTCAACTGA
Organism: Ophioderma brevispina; assembly: GCA_023653785.1. Lineage (NCBI taxonomy): Eukaryota > Metazoa > Echinodermata > Ophiuroidea > Amphilepidida > Ophiodermatidae > Ophioderma > Ophioderma brevispina. Next base: position 50,263 of record JAMKCH010062526.1, read on the forward strand.
TCTACCTGTGCCATAAACGTGGCGTAGCCAGGGGGCAGGGGGCAGCCTGCCGCCCCTGTGGGGAATCTTGCACCCCCTCTTGCTTGGCCCCCCTGAAAAATTAGTGATTACATTGGCCATATCCTATACTAACAAATTATTACTATATGCTTGCCCTGAAAATATATTTGCCCCACCCCTTTGCCACCCCCCCCAGAAAAAAAGCGGGCTACGCCACTGCCATAAATGATCGTAAAGCTACTTTTTGGTGTTATGGGATATAAGCTATACCTGTGACACCATGGACTATAACCCTGGCTTGACAGAATTGTCTCAAACATTCATAATCACTGCACACTCTGCTCTAATTGGACATCATCATATCTGCATGATCGCATAAAACCATGTTCTAACATCAGGGAAAACCTCTGATGATGTACATACAATGGACTTTGGACTTCCTCAAGGTTCAGTAATGGGTCCTGGGCTAATTTTCAAAATATACTATCGCGTCGGCAATATTCAAATCGAGTTTCGGATTCCAATATCACGCATACGCAAACATACCAAAAATACACTTCGTTAATCCAAGGGTTCCGGGTGACAAACTTAAAGATGTGTTCATAGGTGGATGATCAAAATAACTCAAACCAATTTAACCAAAACTGATTTTTTTCATTGCTAAGCCAAAGAACATCTGTTTGTCGCTCTCAGGAACGTAAGGAGTATCCGGAAAAATATACTGATTTGACATCATGTTACAAAACACAAGTTTTATCAACCTGGTCCACTGACATGTTAGAGGTGCGAAGAAATGCCCATACAGTTACAGCCTTATCACGCCTGATGAGCGCAAATTTTAAAGCACAAGCCCTACGGTCCTCACGCATACTGCCGGGCAGTGCCTTGTTCGTTGCCCGTCGTTGATGTAACATGTCACCTCATCTTAGACAACGATACGTTAACGCTGTTGTTAGATCACTCATAACCTCACTATTGGACTGTTCGAACTCACTTCTATGGCATTTCATCTAATATGAAATTCAAGCATCTAAAAGAATATTTCAAAGCATGTCACCAGGACATACACTCTCCCTCATCAATGATTGCACTGGCTACCTGTAAGATAAAGAATCACATTAAAAAACAAAAACAAGGATCTTTATATAATTTTTTGTTTTTTTTATAAATCCTGCAATGATCTGGTACTGTAGTTCCAATAATTTTATGATTTGACCCCACCCAAATTGCAACAGAAACGATTTGGTGTTAATATACTGTGAAATAGTTCAAAAATAATATATTAAAAAGTCTACCAAAATCAACCTAGTGGAACATGTAGAAATAAGGGTGAACTTTGTTACGGGGTAATAATAGAATTGTTCAATGGATTTACATGATGTTCCCAATTATTGGGCTACTCCTACGGTTTTAAAAAAAGGTTATAGTTTTTGCCCTATCTACTCGTTATAGTTTTAGTACAATAAATGCTTATACAACATTCAAGGTCATCCTGGGGTAATCATAGAGGGTCCGTTTTGATCGGGACTGGTTGTAAACTGTTAAATTTGTCCCCACTAGAAATAAGTAAATGTAAATATATTCTTTTTATTTGTTTGAACTTTCTATAATAGAATTAACAGAGCTATGACTAGTGACCTCCCTAGACCCTGTAGCCCACCCAGTCACATTTTTGCGTTCCAATTATGTATCGAATATTATAGATGGTGTCACCAGTACTTTTTCGGTTCTGTACCATTAGACGAACAATTGAACACCATTTTTATAACGAACGGATATATCTGAAAATTTAACCCCCATTGTGACCCTTGACCTATTTGACTCATAACTATTGAACTACAACCTGCCTGATATTGCAAACATACCTTTTTTAATCCTGGAAATGTAACGAACGTTGGCATCCTTTTCAGACGCGTTTTGAATACTTTTCATATTTGACCCCTGTATAAACCTTAACCCCCTTAAAAATATCTGTTTGATTTTAGTAGACTTTTGATATGTTTTTTCTAAAGGTATTCTCAATACGATTCTGTAGGTATTGATTCTGTTACAATTATGGTGGGTTAAGGCAGTCATTCATTCTATTTGACTGGCCTACTGCTTATCTGACGAATCTCCATTACTTTGACCTTCAATTGCACTTCGTTCCTACACAGATAATAGCACCAGACTTGCTTGTAACAGAACTCATACTGCAGCAGGTGACAAGGCCTTCGCAAACAGTTGCACAAAAAATATCAATAATTTATTAGGCTCGGAATAAATATGTAATATATTTTTGGTAAAGTATAATTTTTCAAACCAAACACCTATCGAACTATGTACTGCGTGCGTTTTTGGAAAAAGCAAATGAACATCTTTCTATCTTCGTGTCGCCAACCGCGAATTTTCCCTCGAGCTTAGAAATCTGATTAAGATTATCCTCAGAAGGGCCATTTGTGAGGATATGAAAACACAAACAATTAGACCTATAGGGCGGTAGATGGATTGTCAAGCAAAGTGGGCCTGGTCGTTGTGGTGTCCGAAAAAAAAAAGAAGAAACCCTATGTCTTCTCTTTTCTTCCCTTCCGCGCTTGGATAACCCCACAGCACTCCTCCCTTCCAAACACATTTCTGATTGGTCAAGCTGAAATGCAGATTCCAAATATTTACACGGTAGGCTCTCTTCATCCCTACCCAATTCTTACAGGTTGCTTGATTGTGCCTCAAAAAGACAAAAAAACACACCTATTGACCAGCAGCGGCATGATGGCTGGTTGAAACCGCGTATTGCATTGTTTAGAACAATAGAAATTCTTGGGAAGATCTGGGCCGAACCGCTAGCAACCGTGTAGTTTTGACGCCACTACTGTATAATACATTTACGCTGTGATATTTTACCGCTTCATGCAGTCTACTGAATAAAGCTCAAACAACAATGACTATACTCTGGCTCATACTGGCCATAATTTGCTTGTACAGTTTAGAAGGTACGCCCGCTTCCCCCCTCCGAAAAAAAAAAACGGCGCACCGTCGTTCACGTAGACGCATTAAACGCAACGATCAACCCGCGCGTTTGTTATGTCCAAGAAATTATAACCCAGAGGATAGTGTGTATGAGCTTTATTCCGTAAGACTACCTGAAGAGGCAAAAACATCACAGCGGTATTCTATTATAGAACACCGCTCCACAAGTTCTATTGCAACCAATTGACAGGTAGCATTGATGGATTAAGCGCCAAGTTTTAAACTAAAAGCACTCTCCCTGGAATGGACCCTATACAGCTATGCTGAGGGGCAAGAGAGCCATATTACATGACTACAATACATTCACCTGTTATTGAATTGCAGAGATACTCGAGTTGTACATGTGATCTATTATACTCTTGGTATTTCCACCGAAGGGCAAGGGAGATTTTATGCTAACCCTTTACCTGGACCCGTACTGGGCAATTTCTGGGCCTCGCACATCAACGACTTTAGCGGTAAAGATTGGCCGGTTGTGACATGCTGCCAACACACTAGTGTGGGCACACCAGCCAATATCGGGTGACAGTTTCATTGAAAAACAGCCTTGAGGCGAGACATTGTATCTAGAAATCAAGGGCATATTTCGGCCAGAATTGCCTGTGTCTCGCTAGCTTTAGCAATGGTTCAGCTTCACAGCAAACAATGAAACCGCTAATGCGAATCTTGGCCAACAGTGACCCAAAGTTCGGTGAAAGGGCTTTAATCGCCGTGTGTGACGTCGTATTGCATAGGGTCTATAGCAGGCAATAGTCTTTGTCCCTTCTCTTCAGTTTAATCGTCTGTGTGTTTCCAGGCACTTCCACTGGATGTACAACATGACAGAAAAACCTCCAATGGGATCTAGAATTACATCACCTACAGCTCGTACACGATCAACCATTTTCCTATGTACACAGATTCGGCATTGCCTGTTTTAGCCCATAGATCATATCCATAGTAGCCCGGTTGGGGAATATTGAAGTTGAGTCTAAGCATCTGTTTTCCGGCTTCATTTTCTTTGATGACACTGACTCCTGATTTATGAATTGAGTTGGCCTCGCTACATTTTGTAAGTTTTTGTAAAGTATCAAATGGCTTTCGTGACTCTATTACTAAACTGCATATCCCGTTTACAGCGTGCAGTGTGGATGATTTCGGTTCTTGCACTCTAAGACCGAATTGGTCAAATCCATCAACAGGACCCCAAGGTCGGCAATTCTCCGGGAAAAGGTCTTTCTCTGAGAGTGAGTCATCACAGTCTATCATCCATTGCCCAGCAAAGCTGTTGCTCTTAATGCTCTTAGGATTACCCCAAAGTTTGAATGTGTAGAACACTTTCTTTGTTAACCGGAAATGATATGTTATTTCGACAATATTGTCCAGATGGTTAGTTTCGGCCATGACACTTTGGCTTTCATGTTCAGCCGAAATCTCTTCAACCAACAAACTATGGGAAAATTTATTGGAATGATAGTCACTAGCTTTACAACAAAGGACCAGCTTGGCTCGTCCTTGTTTTGTCTTTATTGTCGACGATTTGGGAGAAACTACTTCAAGTCCTAGTGATCCGAAGTGTGGATTTGAGACGCCCCATAGACCATGACAAACTGGAAACAACTGGCCACTGTATGGTGAGCCACACACAACCATCCACCTTCCGGCGAAGTGATTTTGTTTGGTACCTTCGTGATTCCCATATAGCATAAGTCTAAAGTAGCCAGATTCTGGACATCTAATCCGAAGGTTAACACGTTTGGAATCATCTTCATTAGTGAGTGTCTCTGCGCACAAACATTTGTGATCAACCTTATCGCCTTTTGCGTTGAACAAGTTCTGGGATATTTTTATGCCATTTGGTAGATAAATACATAAAACGCCTTCGCCGTGATTGTCCGTGACTATTGTTGAAGATTTCATGGCTGTTATACCTAGGCTATCCATGAAATTATCAGGACCCCACAGTGCAGATGTATCACTCGCGAATCCCTTTGTCTCTGTCGTTCCAGAACAGGAAATAAGGAACACACCGCCTAATTCATTTTGGCAATCATCTTGATATTTGACGTATATCTTTAAAATGTAGGTGCCAAGCTTCGGACATCTCAGGTGAAATACTACTCGTTTTTCATCACACAATTCAGCGTATATGGAGCCTTTAAGATGTTCATCTTGTGACTTGTTGTTTTCATGAAAGAATCTAGACGTCATGGGACGGATACCTGTTTTACACTTGATTTCTATGTCTGCTTTTCCGTCTTTAGCTTCTATAAACGGTACTTGTGATGACATGCGGAAACCACTGAACTTGAATTTCCAGTTTGGTCCATAGGTACCACCGCAGGGAAATGGTGGCAGAATTTTCTTTCCTTCCTTACTGATTCTGTACATTAAGAGCTTGTTATCCATGGATGTTTTTATTTCTTCACTTACTCCATATGGAGAACCATAAATTGAAAGCAAGTAATCTCCACTGCGGGGAAGTCTTACTCTTACTACTAACATATTATCCTGGAAATAATGTATCGCGTATTCTCTGGACACGTCGTCACTTTCATCTTCATTAGTTACGTTGATTGTGGTAAAGATATCCATGGGGAATTTTAATTTAATCCTGATCTCAACGACATCATTTGTGGTCGTAATCAACGCCGAATTATGGCTGACACACTTCATGCGGTTGGCGAAGAAACCCGGGTTTTTCTTCGGTTCGTTATTCCATTGCTGACATGTTTCGTAAGGAGTATCAGATAATTGCGCCTTGATGTCTACACTACTTGTGCCAGCTTCTTCCGTGATGGGTAGATGGGTGGCGTTAAATGCGCGAGGCTCTGTGAGAAACCAGGAGTCCCGCCAGCAGTAACGGAATAAACTCAATCCTTTTTCCTTACCTGTCGTATATAAAAAAAACAGAAGGTATTATAATTCTACAATGCAAACTATAGAGCAAGAAACACATGGTTAACGTAAAAAAACCGAGTGATCATATCCTTAACAAACTTGCATGTCAAAGAGGAAAATCATACGTTTCAAAACAGACAAGCGATTGTCAATGAATATTAGAGCACGTGTGGTCTAGTGGAAAAGTGCAGGTCTCATGACCATTAGGTTGTGAGTTCGAGCCCGGCTGAGGCCAACGTGTTCTGTCCCTGGGCAAGACACTTTATCTCGCTTGTCTCACTTCACCCAGGTGTAAATGGGGAGCTGTTAGGGTAGTCATACTGTGCGCCGTTATAATTGGCTGCCAAATTTTCAATATGTGAAAATGTGATATATCCTTGTGACAGTGGAATAAATGTAGAGCGCTTTGAGACGTTGTGTAAAGCGCTATATAAATACTTGCATTTATTTATTTTATTAGATAACTTCCTTTTGCATGATGACGTTGGGATAGTTCTTCGTATTGGTGTTTCACAGTAGAATAAAAAGAACTCGTCCTGTTTAAATCGTAAAGACTTAGAGCATTTAAAATTTTCATGTCATTCGTTATTTTTTTTAAATATGTATATATATCAATGCGTGCCCTTTTCGTTTATTTGTTCTGGTGACCCTTTAGGGTTAAGAGAACGCAACAGCTATCTACTTCTCCATGAGCTACCTCCAAAAGTTTGTCTTTCAATGTTGTGCAACATTTAACAACAATAAATAAATAAGCATTGATGGGAAAACAAAACAAAACCTACATTCCAGGATTTCAACTATCGATTAAAATATTCATTGCTTTCATATCAGTTTACTCAAGGGGTAACAGAGGTCACTAACCAGACACTATGAGTTACAGTATGCTCATCCACCGAGGACACAGTTCAGTGGGTTGTACTTGTACATACATTGACATGACCTTGTGTGATCTGGGTATCATATATCATACCCCAAAACCAAGGGGTATATTTTCTAAATACATTGGTGAATGAAAGCAACTGAACTGTGCCAAGGGAATCGAGCTTTCACTAGATCATAGTGAGAGGGGGAAACCGGGCAAATTCCCGGTTTTGAGGCAGATTTTCCTGTTGGAGGTGAAAATTTTCCTGGTGAGCAGGTCAAAAAACCCTGATTTTGGCATGATTTTCAAGCTTTTTCTTCCCGGTCAAAGCTCTCTGGGGTGACAACCAGCCCCCTATTCTACCCTGCCTATTGGGTTTACCAATAATAACCCTTAAACCTATGCGTGTATTCATTAAAATTCATGGAAGATTCCAAGTAACCCCGATGACTTACTTGTATATCCAGCTGCCCATGTTGCATCACAGGGGTACCATCTGCCTTTGATGTTGATGTGATTCCATGCATGTGAAAAGGGTGAACTAGATGGTGGATTTGGAATGTCAATACTTGGATAATAATGGGCACCTTTCGAGAGACCCGAGACTGAGATGCATTCCAGATCGGCCATTCTTGTATAAAAGAAAACGAATCAGAGAGTTAAAAAGTGTTAGATATCTCGAGAGAGCATTACACGTGAAAAAGTCATTCTTTGAGAATTCAGTGGCGAATCTCGAAAATACAGATTAGAATTGATTCTCTTTGCATGCACGCCGTTTGATAGATCCGTCAGCGTTGTAGTTATGACTCCAAGATGTTCATTCAATAAGAGAATTTTAATACATTTGGTGATAAAAAAGCCAAAATAATGAGAAGTCTTTGGCATCATAATATGACTTCTGTGCACTACGAGAGTATTTTGTGTGTAATTTTTTGTTCTTTGTTGGTCTTATAGTTAACCATTTGAGAGCAAATTGTTGGAATTTTATATTTTGTTGAAAATGAGCCTGTTCTGAAGGATATTCCCTATGCACGCCTGCATAGAAAACATTTTCCGTGGTTTAGGTGAAGGGTTTCTGAATTCATAAGTGTGTCAGAAAGAAGTGGGTCAGAATGGTCACGGGTAATGTTTATATTATGCTGTGAATTTACCTGCAAAGGTACTTGAACAGATTTGAATAGCCACTACATACACAATAGCCATTCTTGAGCACGGCTTCTGGTTGTATATCGCCTCGTCCATGCCCGTTGAGATAACCAACGTCGTACTCGATATTGTTAGCAATCCAGCGGAAAATGACACGATATTTCTCAAGTACTGTCTGGGTTACTTTTGGTGAGATAAGTGACCAATTGCTGACTCCTGAATCGAAGGTTTGGAGGCGCCTATAAAGAGAATAGTATTAACGAAAATTAACGTTATTTGGTAATTCGAAATCGTCCTACTTATATGATAAACTATCTATAACCTTTAGCACGGGTGTCCTCCAAATTATGGAACAATCTACATGAAACTCTGTGGTGTAATTATCATTGCATGATAATACATGTAGAAATTTGCTTCTTGAATTACCCGCGCATGCGCCAGTCTTGACACAGATGCGGCGAATCCGACCTGTGTACAGTTATGTGTAAAGATGGCGCTATTTTTTCGTTTTTTATTAAATCCATGACATGCTTAAAAACACCTATACTGCCGTCAAAAATGGTTTTTATTCTCTACTTACCAAGATAAGATCTACGTGAAATAGTTACTACTGTGCAGAACCGTAGACTTTATTTAAAAACAAAAACTTGGGGCAAACAATTCATGGGTTTTTGACCAGATTTGAAAGGATTCCCAGCAATTTTCACGCTGGCTGCGATGTTTGTCTCTTTAACAAAACCCAACTTCAATCGCTCTAGGTGTCTCCACGGGTACTCATCTCAGTTCAAGTACTACGTAAAGATTCATGTTACTTTGGGGAATACAGACGCGGAATACAGGTAGATAATTAAAGTCCTATGGCCGATCGCTGATACCTCGTCCCCAGGTACCCCACATTTTACCGGAAGTTGGTCCCAAATTTTGGTATCATAAGAAAGCTACTATTTTTCTCATTTACCCTGTGAAATCTTAGGGCTAAAGGATGTTTAGTGTGGAAGTATGAGCAAAAAATATGCCTCATTTTTGGTCGACCCAATATTAATTTTACGAAGCACTCTCTATGGGATACAAAGTTCACATTTTAGGAGCGGTCCATTATTTAATGCCGGGGGGTGGAGTATTCAACTTTTTTTTCGGCAAATTTCGCGTTCCCCCCTCGCTTTTCCGGTTCAAAATTTCACGTTCCCCCCTTGATCTGCTGAATTTTCCCATTAAAAAAGTTCAGGTTTCCCCTCTCGGCCTTGATGAGAAAATTCACGTCCCCCTCTCTCTGACAAAATTTTTTCTAGTTCCCCCTCAAATTCTCCATCCCCCCTGGCATAATAATGACCCCTCCCTTAGGTCTCACAAGTCAAAACGGATTGAAATATCGGCGCCAAAATTTTTACAGATGGAGTTGAGGTGAAGTCCGTTCTATCAGATGAAAATTTCATCTACTTAAATCAGGCAGGTCATCCTCCTTCCATATTTGTTTATTTCAAAAGCCAATAAGTAATACTTATAAGCGCTTGCCGTTGTTTTGATCAGCTAATGCTCGGGAGCGTGTTCGGGAGTTTAATCAACCCACGTGATGCACTATCATAATCCATCTCAGCTTCCAATAGGCTATAGAAACGTCATTTCCCGGGTCAAATAGTATCTTGCGACGCGTTCGCGAAACGAGAGGAGTACCATTTCTGCCTCTGGTCAATTTGAGTGTATTTATCCTTGAAATTTACCACTTTGCGATGTTAACTTCTAAATCATGTTATATGAGGTGGCTATAGGTCATTATTTGGGTCATAGTTTCAGATCCTTCGAGCACAGGCTAGAATGATGTACTTTAATGATGCTTACCCATTTCTAAGAAAACAAAATAAAAGTGCGAAAACAGGGTGTCCCACGCAAACTGCCAAATGGCGCCGAAATTGGCCAAAATCCTATTTTTGACCATAACGGTAAGCTTTGTTTAATCACCTTCAAATAATTTTGTGGCAATCCCTGTTTTGGCCTGCAAGGTAATCATTCTATGCAACTTCTAACTCACCACGACTGATTCGTGTTTTTCTTGTACGGCATTTAGCTTAAAATTGGAACTGCGAGGGCAAATTTCCAAAAGGTACATGTCAATATCAAAAGTTTTAAATTACAACTATGGGCCATCATCAGAATTGTTTAATTCATCATTTCCTAAAGATTAGAGCTGTGTACCTCTACATTTTCCTGTGGCATTAATTTTAAATTTGACGAAAACACTCTCATTGGAATGTACAAGGGGGGCAACGAACTTTCTTACGTATGGGTTTCAATGGAGGGGGCCTTTTTAGTACATGAAAAGCCACAGTGTTGTAAAACTCCAAATCCACGCAAGTCAAAGTTTCAAGCAAATGTTCATAAATAAAACTCTCTTCAACTTTTTTGATGTCAATTTTATGAGAGCATCGCCCTCAAGGTTAATTTAAGCAAAACGGCATTTTCATTAAACAAAAGCCTCTGGTTGGATGAAAGTTGCATAGCCATGTATTCCTACGATTGTTCACGAGGGTACCGTTGATTTAGTTATTTATGCTTATGAAATCCTGTTTCGCAAAATATCAGGTCCTATATAGGATCGGAGGTGATATTTTGCGAAACAGATTCTTTATACAATTTGAATTCAAATAACTGTAAGATTGCTCTGAAATACTTTCACTAAGTTTTTCGGTCAACAAGACATTGTTGCCAATCAATTGCAATCGTCCCATTGTTTAATTTTTTTTCTCTCCAAAATTACCCCTCTTCCCCCTTAAAAATCTTTCGTTTCGTTTGCGCAAAATATCATAAAGCCGTTTATATCACAAGAATAATGAACATATCCACATACTTTGAATGCTGTTGGTCTGATTTCGTATTCGATCAAATTAACCATCATCGTTCTCTTTTCTTTTCCAGAAAGTGTCGATCACAATCCATTCTTTATGTTCAACGACGGCATTGACCTCAGCTTCACGATCACTTTCTCTTCCTTGTATTTTTCTATTGTCTCCTGTATCATCATTTTTAGATCCCTTGAAATTTCAATTTGGGAAGGAACGATTTTTGTGTCTCATGAATATGAGGTGGAGCTGGAGTTATTTTATCATCTTCCTTTTGAGACAATGTATGATTTTGATGAGTTTTTTTTTCCTTGAATTCAATTGGGCACGGTAGTCGGAAGTTTATTTTCTGTATTGGACCGTGGTTGGTTGATAGTGTCTCCTCCTTCTCTTTCTTGCTCTTCTGTCCTCCCCCTCCCTCCGATATGGCAACTGTTCACTGATTTCGAAGAACCACACCCCATGACCACCACTATCACATTCAATTTCCTTCGAATGTTCAATCAATCTCTTCAATTGATCGCAATTAGAAACATATAATTAAGCCTTTCATGTTATAATCCTTTGTGTTTGACTTCGTTATTTGTCTTCGTTTTTATCATTTGTAGGAAGTTCTCTCTACATGTAAACGAGTGAAAATTTCACTCCCCAAAAGAAGTGAAAAGCTCTTTTAAAACCACTACAAATGAGTTGGTTTGTACTTAAAAAGAGCGCTTTTCCACTCAAAAGAAGGGAACCCTCACCAACAAGAGTGGGATTTTCCACTCGTTTTCGTGTGTTGTCCTTCATTTCACTCCTTCAAAGTGGTTGTCCTGTCCTTTTCGTTTAACTCCGCACTAGTGAAAGCACTCTTTTGGAGTGTTTTTTAACTCACTCTTTTGAGTGGAAATTCACTTTTTAAGTACAGCCACTTAGTTGGAGTGGTTTACAAGCGTTTCAATCTTTTGGGGAGTGAATTTCACTCGTTTACATTTTTGATATAGATCATTTTTATATCCTGCTGCGTGTTTGAACAGTCGGGGGTCGCATCCCACAACCACAAAAGAGAAAAGATCCCCTTTTTTGCGCTTTCTGATAATAAGGCGCAATATTTAGAGAAAATTTGACAAAAAGTTTTAACTTTTTTTTGGCAAGGTTTATTGGACAAACAAATAAAAATAAAACCAAACACTAGTTTTTAACTTTTCTACTCCCCAAAACGGTCCTTTTAAGAAGTATGCCTGGATTTGCTGTGTGTACTACAGAAAATACTAATCATCGTTTCATTGGTTTCCAATTTGATAACAGCAGGTGTGATTTGATACCTGGTTAAGCATTCTAAATACTTAAAAATCAGTTTTAGAGCAAAAGCGGAAGCATTTTTCTGAAAATGTTTTTGTGTCTCTTAATGTATGTCAACATGCGTTTTAACATGCATGTATGTTAACATGTATGTAATTTCTGTTGTATAGTTTAATCTTTTGTTTCGTTTAAGGGAGGGACTGAAAGCTATTTTATTATTGAAAAATACTAAAAATATTTTTCTTTTTTTAAATATTTAATATAACAAAAATACATTTACGATACTAATAATTACAAATTAAAACACTTTATAGGATTCTATAGATCTTTCGATTTAACTTTATCAATCGTGTGACATTATTTAGATTACCATCTATATCACTTAAACGATTTTCCTAAATTAGACCCATACATGGCTATTTCAATAATTTAAGTTTTTATTAAAAGAGCAAAATACAGTTAACTGAACATGAGATTCCGAAAGACATGTAGAAATACTTATTCTACACTCTCTTCCTACCCTTCTCTAAACAGCTTTGTAAGTTTTACTGTCCACTGAAATAGTCATCATGCAAAGAATAAAAAAATAAAATTATTACTGTCGAAGAAGTTACAGTTGATAATTTAAGATGTAAGCTATATACTTAGAGGATACGTCAGAAACACGTCATACATCTTACATCTTTAATCATTTCAAATACATCTAAATCTTACATTATAAAATGAATTATGAACTAACATTCATGTTTTACGTGTGTAGATTTAGTTTTAAAAAAAGCGTTTGCATACGTGGCAAGAGCTTCCATATGTAACTCAGCTTTGCATTTAATGTAACATTTTTTAAATGTTTGGCCTTAAGGTTATGGTTTTTGCTTATGTTTCGACAAAAAGAGAAATGTTTTTCCTGTGAATTTTAAATAAGGGTACATATGGAATCCTTTCCGCATATAGGTTTATAGTGTAATGAACCACAACCACAAGTCACAAGTTGTCTAATTACATATAGCTATACAGTTAGAAAAACACATTATTTTACTATGATATACGCATTATAATATCTTTCCATATTAACCACCTGCTTATCATACCTATTTTTTTATTCATACTTGTGTTTGTATAAACATGTTATTTTTATCTTTATAATAATAAGTAAAATCGACAATTTGGACAACAACCTAGTATATATATACTAATGTAGTACAAGGTCATGCATTCAATATCATACCTATATAACACCATGGCATCGCATCACTTGGTCGGAGAGTACTGTGCCACTCAGGAACTGTTGGATGGCGAAATTACTTACCAAAATTTTAGGTTGTAGCGTAACGAGAATCTTAAGGTGTTTTTCCTCATCGACGTTCCAAGGGTAATTTTTACTATTTGATTCATGCCTGAAATTTTATTCTTTTGTAATGGAATCATAACTAACCCTCCATCCTACATGTAGTTAACAACATAGATATGCTCTTTTTTATCACGCCTATTACTGCATACTCCATGCGTGCAATATAGCCTATTGATTCACCCGTTTTACGTTTATAGTTTAGATTGTTGTGTGTTCGTTAAGGAGATGACCCGACCATACAGAAATGAGTACAATGTTCTGAAAGGTTGCGATTGCGATATACCGTAAGTAGTTCACTCATGCCATAATGATTGTGTTTGTCTTTGTGTACCGGTGTGAAAGCATATACAGTGTGAGTCATAAAACCCTACATTCAGAAAGATTTTTTCTTTCTTCAAGGTTAAACGTTTTTTTTGCTTCAATGTTTGCTTTGGTTGTTACAGAGATAAAACAGGCTTCAGAAGCATTTTTACTTGGTGTCTTTCGGGCTTTGGGTTCATAAACTATGTCCATTTTGCGAGAGAACCTACAAAAATTCAGTTTGGGGCCGATTTTAAGCATTTTTTAGGGCCATCCTGTCGGGGAGACGACACCGACGTATACCAATACACATTAGCAGACATTCACACATGCATTCATATTGTATCGATTTCTTCTCGACAAAAAAACATATCAGTTTGAATAAAATGGTCTCTTTTGGTAACCATAATTAATAAGGTAAAATATCTTCAAAAATTAAATACCATGGTTCATCATAAAGAGTCAGTTATTGAAAATCACTCCATATCAATGTCTCAGTTCAGAACATAACGAAACTGCTCAAAGATTTTTTTTCTACACATCTCTAAGGTTAAGTTATTTTGCACACTACAGTCTACTCAACGTCCATAAAATTGCAAATAATAATAAAGCGAAGTTTTCTGTAAAAAATGTAATTCAACCTTAAAATTTTATTATCGCACTGCTGTTTTCAATTGGATACAAAACTTTCTATGGTTTCAGTTTCGTTTTAGGTTTAAACACCATGAACAGATAATCTTGCTGTAACCAAATTAAACGTTGGTCTTACACCAGCTATCTTGAATGTCTTTATTAACATTGCATTTTTACTAGCATTTTCTTTTGTAATCTTCTCTGGGATTTATTTTTTATAATCTTCAATTACCTCCCACCTTCTATTTGTTCAACAATCTTTGGTGTTAAATGTTTGTACCAAATGCACTGCTGAAGACCCTGTCTTTAGGTAAGCGCGCAAAAAATCTTTGTTTGGCCTCAAAAATCGGCCCAAACAGGATTTCGAAGGTCTCTCAGCAATAGGCATAACTTCTCGTTCTCTAAGTTCCAAATTACACCAAACAAACGTTTTCTGAAAGCTGTTTATCCTTCTTTATACCATAGCAAACATTGAGCATAAACAATTCTTAACTATTTTATTATTTTTTATTCTGTAATGTAGGTTTTTTTTTGACTCACTTTAGTCCGTGTGGGAGCCATATCCGGGCTCCATAGACATAATGGAATAAGGTGAAACTAATTTGCGTAAAGAGTCAACTGAATCGATTGCCCTATTGTTACCATTGTTCCCGGATAGGAGTACGGCCGACAATGTTACTTCTACACAAAGAACCGTTATTAATAATATAATGAAGTGTTTCGGTAGGGCCGTATACGGCTACCTATGATAGACATGTCGTTATAGTTTAGTTCGATCTCCTTTTATAACAGTGGCACTCATCAATGATGGTGCGTCCAACGCAAATTACAAGGCAAACAACCATATTACATGTCAATGAAAATTACATTAAAAAACCAAGAACCTACTAAAAATCACTTATTCAGCATTTCCAACTGAAACCAAGCATTAACCAATGTGTTTAGTTAATGGACGGTGTAGAGAATAGCGTACAAATACTAAAAACACAGTGAAATAATAGTAAATGGTGGCTAGCATAGCTAATGTGTGGTTTGTAGTGGAGAAAGACAATAGACAATTTTAAAATAACAAAACTTATATAGATTCTGGCAAAAGAGAACCCTTTGATAGGACTTATGTACTGAAGCAACTCTGATCTGTGTTTCCATGCACGTTTATGTAGTTTCTTAAGTTTCCATCAATATACGTCCTAAATCATTGTCACAACAAACAAGTTTTTCAAGCATGGAGAAAATATTTAACTTCAATCACTACTGTACCCCAGGGTTCGGTAAACCGTATACCGTAAAATAGCCCGGGAGTGTTTCGGTAGCCGTACGCACCATATTACCCACATTTTTTGAAGAGCGCCCCAATTTTCAAATTTGATATTTTTTGCACAGTTACTGTAATTGTCTATAAACTATACCGGCGAACGAGAATGCCTAAAAAAATGCGTATTTATCCAAAATCAGCGATTTTGTAACTAGAATTGTGATCCCAGATTGGACTAACGGCAAGAGCTGGAATGGCTACGTTTATGTCCGTCCATGATGAAATAGTGAAAATAACCTCCGCCTACTTACACTATTAAAACAACTAAGGGATGAGCGAGACCACGTACATGCGCTCTTTCCCGGATATTTCACATCGGAAGGCCCGTTTCCAGCAGCCGTTGAATTATGATCGGGATCCCCGATAATAATTATTCTAGTATAAACACATTAAATTCCTTCGTTTGTGACACATAGACATTTTTCGACTTAACCATTCACAGTATAGTTTTCTAGCCAGTTTCCAATTCAACCGTAGTAAAATCTCCAAATTTTGAAAAATTGGGGTCGCTCTTCAAAAAAATGTGCTAATCAGGCGCTAATTACCGCCGCCTGCGCGACTCCAAGCTGAACTAACACAAATTGCTGTCGTTGATAATTTCGACTTGCCAGACGACCCATAATCCACTCACGAGTTTGATCAATCGCAATGCAAAAAATGCGGAAATTGCTGCAACTTTTTTAACCATTTTACAAAAAATTTCTAGAGGGTGTCCCACGAAAGATTCGCAAGATTATTGTCACCATTTGATGTAGAAAATGTTCTATGAGCTAACAGTTTTGTTTTGGGGGTGGACCCTAGGTTTTAATGGCTCCGTTTAAATTTTGCTTGCATCTACGTTAGTGCACGCTTTCAATGGTTTAAGCAGTGGGGTCGCATGCCGATTTAAGCAAAATTAACCCGGTTGCCAAGTTGAATCGTTGTTACAAGATTGTAAACTGGACACTGGGAAGTGGTGTATCGCTTTCAGTAGTACTGTGTTGTAGCCCATTACTGGGGAATTAATTACGCGGGGGCGAACAGTTACTGGGGCGGGATAACATAATGAAATGGATAGGGGGTTAAGGCTGGCCTTCCAAACCAGGGGCTTCAGTGGACAGAGGACTCACTCAAACAAATAAGGGTAATTGGGTGAGAGACAGCAAAATGCCCCAAAATAGTTTTTCGGGTGACAAATTTATATGCAAAATTTTCCAAAATATGTGGTCTTTTTAGAAAATTGTGACAAAAATTCACCAAAATGGGGGTCTTGGGTGACATTTTCACCCCAATTCCCCCCCCCCCCCAGGGATTTAGGTGACAGTGGTCAAAAACTTTCCCAAAAAAGGTGGTCTTTGGTGACATTTTCCAAAATTCTATGGGGTATTTGGGTAACACGGTGCTGACAATTAGGGGTGTAAAGCGATGGAGTGCCACCCCCGTATATTACCAGCAATATGTGCATCTGATGCCCCTGGTGTAAATCCAATTTTCCTTGTCTTTATAGTCTTAAAGTGTGCAAATTGTCAAAATAATAACCTCCACCAAGTTAAAATTTATTCGGATGTCGGCAAGGGGAGACTCCACGAGCTAAGAGTTTTGTAAACGAAATCAATAGGATATGTTTTTTTTTTTTTACAAAACCAAAAACGTGATGATTGGGTGATTTGGTCAGAAATTCTCCGTGAGGTTAGGCAAATAATTTTCCAAGAAGGACCAATCAAAGTCGTCCTCACTGGCAGGCAATACACAATAGCCAAACCATATATATGAGGGGAGTTACGATAGAACATGCGAACAATATGCCCAGAATGTCTTTTAGCATTATAGCTGGTATGTGCGGTGGTGTAGCCATGTGTTCGTGATCGCTTCGTTTCAGTGACCGGACCTGTTTCCGTTTACTCAGCTAGCTAGCGGAAGCCCACGCGAAGCGCGAGCCGCCCGCTAGTTCGAACGTAATAGCAGGCCACTCTTTTGTCCTCTTTTAGATTTATGTCAATGATATGGAAAAGCCAGGTGGCATTTCTTGTCAATAGTAGATAATCTTTTTAAGTAAAGTAATTGACATGTATGTAACACGGTGGGTCAATATATTATAAAAGAGAGTTGAAAAAGCAGGAACTGGCACCCATACATTACATTTGTTCTGGTTCCGACATACAGTGCAAACTATCATTGTACTGTAAAAGTCACGTGTTTTGTGCCATGTGACTAAGTCTGGACATATTTATATTTATTTGGAAAACGCTTTCACAACAGCATCCATACATAAGAACAACAATGAGATCAAACAAATTTAAACAGTTACAACGGTGTGTGTGTGGTGAGTGCTTACAACTTGCAACAAGCATTTATCACCACAGTGAAGCAATTTTAGAATGCGAAGGAGGAAAATGCACGAGGCAAGGAGTCGGCAAACCACTCCACACACAATCAGGCAATTGATAAACAATCTTAAAAAAACTACAAGAACAACAATATAAAGAAATTACAACAAGAAAAGAATGAAAACATGTGACAAGTTAAAATAAACAGGAAAGGCCAAGCAAAGTTAATGTAGGATCGAATTGAGATGCACCTTCTTACAACCATGCCTTTTTCAAAAAAGATTTGCAATAGTCGTTCAAAAATGTGCAAACATGTTCAGCAAATTCTGGGAGCTAGGCAGAATTTGACTGGAGCACCGCCAGGATGAAGAACAAATAGTGTCGAGGTTGATCAGCAAAAAAAAACAATCCCATTAAAGTTCGGCCAGAATCCGACAGTCTGGCGCTGAAGCAATTCAAGTTCATTCCTCCTTCTTACCGCCTGTGAGAACTTGGAGGTGAGCATGAAATGCTTGAATCATCAACACCATCTTTTACATAAAACACAAAGGACACCGGTTGTTTGGCTCCAAGAGCTCGTTCTACATGAGGGTGGGGGAGGGTGTTGGACTGGGGCTTTGAATTTCAGACTTGCGCCATAAAAATCCAAATTGTCCAAAAGGTATTCTCTAAACTTGGCAATTTTTAAGGCAAAATAGTTGTTTAGGACGACCCTTTAGAGCAAGCAAAATTATACCAGTGAACATTACATTGATGGAGATAGGCAAGCTTGAAACGATTTATTTTAAACCAAAAAGTTGAAACTCAGTTACAGAAAAAACATGATCAAGCCACAGTTAAAAGAAACATTATTGATGCACCAAGCCAATTGTACCTTCAAAGAAACATTAGTGCTATTGAATGGTCCTTAGGAATCCGTAATAACTTGGGCCATCTATGTAGATCCATGTCGACAATCTTGAAAAGTATTGGACCTTGCCCTGATTATGCGTATCTTGAATCGAGTTCCAACCTAGGTCACCAAGTAACGCCGCGGTTGGTGTGTTACGGGAGCTTGAGGATTAAAACATCGCCATTGAAGCTGGTTCTCAAGCTTTTTGTATCGCTTCGCATATAAGACGATACAGAGCACGCATAATTAAGGGAGGCCAAGGGGCCAAAGAGACTTCCAAAGGATGTTGCAGTAGTAGACCCTGGATTGTAGTGATCCTGACCATTTAATAATTTGATTATTCTTGATGTAAAACCAACGAGTCTATTACCTTCTAATTAACTCATTAACATGGGTATGCGTAAGATTGATTCTTTGAGATACAAAACCCGCAAGATATTTATAGGTTGGAGACCTTCTAATATGTGACTTTTAACATAGACGCCAGAATCTTGATTGGGTTTGTACGTGTACCGACAACGAGGTCGGTTGATGTCGTGGTTGAAATCGAGGCTCCACTTGGAAGAAATTCGCTAGCAATTTCGAGCATGCAAGTCAAGTCTTTCTCGTTGTCAGCAATAAGAAACAACATCATCAGCCCAAAACAGACAACATGATATTAACATTCAAAAATAAGGTATGCACACATTTATTAGTTGAAGCATATTAGCAAGTCATTAATTGTATATACAAAATAGACAGGGATGAAAACACAACTTGTTTGAAGCCCTCATCAATGTCGAAAAAATCAGTAATACTATCCCAAATTTTACATTACAGTGAAACATTATTATATAGGTTATAAAGAATATTCCAAACATTGCCTCTTATAACGATATTCCAGCAAGAGGAAAGGAAAGCCCCATCCCTCCAAACAAAGTTATCAAAAAGCCTTACGGAAAATCAAGGAAGGCAAGTAAGTTGACTTATTTCAGCTGATTCGAGCTGCCTGATGCTCTTAAGTGGAAGATATGATCTTCACACCTGTGGGTCTTTCCTAAAGCCGCCCGGACCTCGGTAAGTATTTGCTGTTTTCGAGAAAGGTGAGATATGATTACAAACAATGCGATTGAAGATCTTTGAGACGCAAGGGACGTCGGAAGAGTAAATTCATCTGTAGTTTTCAGTATGTTTTTCACCTTTCTTATAAATAGGAACTATGATGCCACTGTTCCAGGCTTTGGGTGTTTTTTGAAGGTATGAGGAACTATCAAATAAACCCGTTAATGACTTGATCAAGCGGTCGCCCGTTTCAAAAGTCATTTGTAATCTATATCAAGTACTGGGGATTTTATTATTTTTGGCATGGCAAAACAGATCCTTAACGTCATCAAAAGACAACGTGGAGGTCATAATAAGATCAGTCGGTTCATTATAATGTTTATCAAGATACACACCCTTTCTAATACCACTTACATGGCGCCGTATATACTCTTGTTGATTAGAATTATTGTTTAGTTCCTATTCAATTTTTACCCAAGATTCCAAAACGTTGAAATACCCTCTTTCAAATCTCTTGTCGGTGGTGATGTGATCTAAATCCGGCCAAACTAGACTGTTTATATTATACCTTTTCTTAGACCCTCGTAATTCCTTCCAAAAAGTCCCGACAAGAGGGCCCGCCCGCTTTAGCAATTTTCACACTTCTTTCAATACACGCATGTGCATTGTTTTTTGCTGAATGAGATCTGGGCCCTTAAATTTTTTAACTTATACTCCTCCCAAGAGCGCATCTCCTCGTTCTTTGTTGTGACTATCGTGCTTTGCCCAACTACGGTGCCGCAGGCCCCCCCCCCCTAGGCGCTAATATTGCTTTAAGGACATCGTACTAATATAACAAACATTTCAATATAGCGCAAGCCGGGGAATGAGGTCGTTTGGTCTTGGGCAATTCGACTTAAAAATAAGCAAGTTTTATTTTTGTAAAAAAAATTGCATGTTATTTAGACAACCACCAACGACACAGATTAAAAGAACTCGTTTAAACACTGAAATATACCTACTCTTGTTCACCAAGAATTTACTTGCCCTGCATTTTGTAGAATACAAAAGTATTGCTTTGAAGTACACGGTATAGCACACCACGACTCAAAGGGACTGTGAAGTGTTATTATTTGCATATCAAAAGAGTGTCAATAGAGTGAATCGATGGGTCGCTTGCTTCATGCAAGATTCCTTAAATTTGAAGTTATTGTACCGGAAAGAATGAATTAACTAATGATATAAAAATCTTATTGAAGCAGTTAATTTGGAGGAATACTATTCATAGATAAATAGAGTAAAACTACACATTGGAGGTTCGAAGAAGAAAAAAAAAAAAAAAAACACATACAGAAATAGGTTGAATAGATGTAACACAAGCGATACGTATGTAATTCCACGGCTACCAAATTTCGCCTGCAGAATTTAATTAAGAAATATAACAATGTTCCAATTCATTTAAGACGAGAGCCCATCAACAAAGTTCCGTTTTTTTTGTAAAGTCTTCAACTGTTGATTATGGGGTGGTGTTTGCATTCCAGCCCCATCCCGCAGCCATCGCGCTTGGTAGGTTCAGCGTTTTGCTGGTAAAGGATATGAGTGATGATTATTCCATATTCTGTTTCATAGGCTTCAATTCAAATAAGATCCTTGATTGAGTTAATTATGAAAGTTATGAATAAACTACTCAATATAATTTCCATCTGCATCATGTCCAATGGCTTTAAATATTTTAAAAATGATAGGGAATGTCTAAACATTTAGGGCCTACATATAAATTACCATGATAGTCCACACCATTTGTGTTAATTTATAATTTTTTGGGTAAATATTGCGCGTGGTGTTTTTAGAAAAAATACAATATGTGCCAAGTCCAATGTAATCCTCTTCCATTTCAAGGCAAAATAAAAACAAAATTTCACACAATGAAAGGATTAAAACACAATAGAGTCCATAGTTCCATTTTTTATTTGTATGGGTTCTGGGTTCCCAAATTTTGAGACACAATATGTGTCAAGAGAATAAGTAACGCGTATCGCCAAGAAAACATCTTTAAAGGTTTGAAAAAAGTGTGAAAATCCCGCATCGCCGCATAGAGCTATGAGCTAAATCTAATTTTAAAGCTATGCGGAGGGAAAGCTGAGACAACTATTTTTGGCCTAGATTATTAAAACTTGATTTTGTGGTTGAAAAAGTCGTTTTGGTGTAATTTAAATTGTGAAAATCCTGAAACCAAAAAAAATCTTAGACTTGTGAAATTTAAGGTCGGTTTCTTTATCATTCTGCAAAACAGGGTGCATTCAAAAGAAGACAAGCGAACATTTTTTAATCTATTTATTATTTCTTTTGCTCTTGCAGGCATTCATTAAATAAATAATTTGGCTGTAAAATTAAGCGAGATGAGAAAAGATGGTAGGTTCAGATGTCGTGTTTTATGCGCTTTGTAACCTTCGAATAAAACACTTCACAAAAAAACGAGTTGTTATAAAGTGCATTTCTTTAATATAAAGAAATAAATGCGTTGCTCTAAAAAGAGATCATGGAATTAGTTAGGCCTATGGTTTCGTTTAGGAACGGTTTTAAATAGAATTACAACAAAAGAAGTCGAACTAATATTTATGTGTTGATATTTCAATTAGGACACATTATAAAACGTCGGATACATTTAAAAATATTCCCTCGTCAAAACAGTCATATGTTGTAGCACATCCTGGAAGGAGTCAGTTGCAACAGCATAAGCATCTATTGCGTTACTTATTGTGTCACAACAATAGGATAGTAAACAAGGTCCGGCGAACTATAAAATGACTATTGTGATCGTAATTCCTAAAAGTCCAATTATAATTTCACCATTTTATAATGATCAACACCTTCACTGCTAAATATCACGAATTTTGCTTTCTTCTGGGGCGAGTTTTGTACGTTCGTCACGCATGACTCTGTCCGGCTATATAACCGATTCATTGTGTACACGCTCCCCGTAGCCGTAACGGCTACCTAACCACAGGGCCTATTTTGGTTAAGCACGTAGACGGTCGGAACCCTGGGGTTAGGTACCGTATACGGGTACGGAGGAAACACTCCCATAAAAGAATACTTAATTATTTTTGTCGTATTATCCCAGGTAAATTGTGAAAGGTTTTATGTATTCATTGAAGTAAATATAGTAAATATCCGATTTTGTGCTTTCAGCCTTATCACTTGCAGGGTTGGTTGAATAGCTATACTTGTACAGACATCCAAAAATTGATGATTGAGATTTTTTTCGACTTTTGATTTATGCAAAATCACTGATAAGTGCCTTTAAGTTCGTTGTCCATTTTGTACAAACTGTCTTGTGTTATTACTTTGGAATATTAACTGTAGCCTGTCTAACAAAAAAAAGGACAATCACAACCGATTTTTTCAGTATCTCTCAACATAAGTAAATCATTTGTATCATCCACATTTAAAGAGAAAAGACCAGGCTTTCCAGGCTTTGTTTAATCTCATTTGCTGGTTTCAACGAGGATAATCCGTTTAATGCGGAACAAAATAATCGAGGTTGTGCACTTTTGGGTGAGTGAAAACGGTTTTGTGTTGAAGGGAATTTGCTGTACACATAAGTTATTTCAACTTGAACAGATTGCAAATTCTTTAAAAAAGGGATAACTATATTAACGAAACTCTAAAAGATACAA
The DNA here is from genome assembly GCA_023653785.1 of Ophioderma brevispina. Lineage (NCBI taxonomy): Eukaryota > Metazoa > Echinodermata > Ophiuroidea > Amphilepidida > Ophiodermatidae > Ophioderma > Ophioderma brevispina. Next base: position 73,766 of record JAMKCH010062526.1, read on the forward strand.
AACAGTTACGTAATGGTGGAAGTTATGATCAGTATAAGTTCTGGCTTTAGATAAAGTGAATAACATTCGAATATGTTGTTTTAAGAGAGAACATGCGCGACAGCCGGCCGTACATCAATCTGGAGGAGAGAGTTTATGGTCTGAAGTATCATGAAACGCAAATTCCTACCAAACACCTTGATACTTTGACTCCAAATTCAAATTTTATTGACTTCAAACAATTTCTTGGATTGGAGTGTTTTATTTTGATTGCAATTACATTCCTTCTGGCATGATTTGAATACCATTTGTAATAAATTCCAAAGTTCCATTTCATTACGTGCAATAAATATTTGTATTGTCATTATTTATGAAAAGAAGATATTTATCATTGAAACTGATTATGTTGACTATTACTAACTGTGTGCTGATAAAAACTAGACTTATTTGTTTATTTAACTGTGTTTGTTTTTATGTCACGTTGCATCTGTGGTGAGCTCAAGACGCATGCATAAATGGGCGGAAGAATTCGTCCATGCAATAAAAGTGGCACAAAAATCGATTTTGGTAGATCGCACTAAATTGATTAGATCTCTGGATTGACAAATGCAAGTAAGATGAAACCAACACCATTGGAAAGACTGGTCTGTGTCTTTGAATATTATGCCAAGAAGAATGATTATTTCGAAAGTCTATTTAACCATTTTTTTATTGTTTTATACCACTTTTTTGGACAGGCTTCAGGCGGTAAATACAACTCAACCAATTAAGTTACAGCCAAACAAGTTGTAAAATTAGTAATTTTTACTATCTTGTACCCAACTAATAACATGTCTTATTGTTCAACTTTTGGAGTACTTTAAAAAATCATTGAAGTGAGTATTTACGAATTACTGCCAAAAAAATCCAGTAAAACTCAAGCTTTTACGGAAGGTTTCATCCAAATTTCACTGATATTTGCGTTGAGGCACATGTTTTACAACAAAGTGTGAATTTTACAGTGTGAAAATTGTAGGACTTTGGTGGCTAGGTCATTTACGTCTTGCAACATCCACAATCGCTGTAAAAATAACCAAGTGGGTTGATTGAATTAATGTGTACTTTATACTGTAATTTGGACAGAAATGCTTCGAGTAAACACACTGCAAAAATTGACACTTTTTACAGTGTGGCAAATCGTCTCAGATACAGCTACACACGTTGTACTCCGGGGTTGTACTAGTACATCAACTTCTACCAGACTTCTAGGCAAGCCAGCGTATTGGGGAGGGAGAAGAATCTCGCATATCCCATTGATCGATAGGTGATTTTGGATTCGACAAAAAAAAGCTGAATGCGCATCTCAACAAATCAAAAGGTTTATAACCAGTCATACGGTGGTTTTTAGGTACAGCAAGCAGGCCATGAGAATGGTCTGTTTTGGAAGATTTTCATCTGGTGTTTGGGTATGATCAACAATTAAAACTCTATTAAATTCTATTATACTACAAATTGGAATGTTTTTTGTCCCCATTTGGATAGGAAAACAAAGAGCGGTGTATTTATCATAATATGCAAAAAAAAAATCAATTTTGCCAAGACATGTCGACTCGTCTGATTTGGACAGACTCGTGACGATATAATGTGACGAACAGGTAAATGTAACAGAGTGCAAATTCACTTTCAAAAGAGTGAAACGCTTGTAAACCTTTCAATTAAGTAAGTGATTTTAACTTGAGAAAGAGCAATTTCTACTAAACCAGAGTGAAAAACCACTATTCACTATCAAAGCTAACAAAACTAGTCTTTTGGTTTACAAGAGTTTCACTCTTTTTCTGAGTGAAATTTTCACTGATTAAATTTTACACGAGATGAATAAACCTTTATTCATCTCAGCTTTCACAGGGTAATGGTTCTATTTGTTATGAACACAACTTTAAATCATTCGGCGGTTGAACAATCTCAGGACATTGTGCTCCCTGGGATTTAATATATGCACCACAGTTATATACAAAATGTGTGAATCACGGGTCCCACAAAGTAGCTCTGAGGTAATCCAAAATGCTAATACTATTTTTTTAGAAACAATCATTCATACTGTCATGTAGGTTCTCTTGTTCCCATTTACCCAAAACCATATTATATAGGTATAGTCAAAACAATATAAAAATACAAGCGGGACTTCATCAGGTACAGTAGTGAGACATAAAACAAAAAAACCAAATACATGTAGGGAACAAAACAAACACAAAAATGTGTATGTATAGACGTGCTACAAATCTACCTTATAATTCCAAACATCCAAGATTGTCGAGACTTTAAAGTTTACAATATTTAGGACTGGTAGAAGGCAGATAATCAGAGGCTCCCTCATTATCGGATAATATAGTAAATTGAGTTTAGTGAAAACAATAACAGCACCTTTTGAAAGAAGCGCCCCCAATTTTCTAAAAAATTGAGATTTTTGACCGTTACTTGTATTGGCGCTTATTGGTAACTGCATGGCTAGTAAACTATATCTGTGATGGTAAGCTCGACATGGCTATGTATCCTCAAACTTTGAAAAAGGATATTTTGTAATTAGGAAATTAATATCGGAGGATCCCGTGATAATAATTCAACGGTTGTTGGAAACGTCCTTCCATATGAAATAGGCCGGGAAATAGCGCCATACTACGCTGGTCAATTAGTTGTTCCGTGGTTCAAAGTCAAGTTAGAGGTCATTTTTGTGCGGTGGCACTGGCACTATATTTTCATCGGAGGACGGACAGCAATTTGACGTTCCAGTTCCGCCGTACCGTTTTAGCAATTATAGGCTCATTTCCATGGCATTCAACAGTCCGTTTGTTGGCCCTGGGTCACAGATTTGCTCAAACTTTGGTGGATAGGTTCAATGGTAGTTTAGAAGAGAGAGGTCAAAATTAAAAATTCAAATTCACTTCTGGGAATGCGAGTTACTGGAAGTTTACAGTTTGTTGGTTTTGGTAGAAAAGGCCAATTAAAGTGAAACAAGAATGTGAAGTGCCATTTTGAGGCTCCATATTTTAAAAAAATTACATTGGATTTTGATATAGAAAGGGTTTATGGGAAAAATAAATCATACCATTTATCTGGATTTTAATATTACGGGGGGTAAAAAAATGGCCCTCAAGTTGTGTTGCAACCCCCATTTTTGCAATTTTTTTCAAAGGAATGTGCTGTCATTAATTTCCCTCCAATTTTCATGATGCTGTTTAAAGGCAGTGTTTGACCACACATATATGCTAAAACAATCAACTTCAAACAAACCCTCCCTTTGCACAGGACAGACCCATCAATATGGGTCCAGCCGGAAATTGGCCTAAAAATGGCCTCCAATCAAGGGGCAAAAAAATTTCAGTGTGGCCGAGGTGCTCACACAATTCTAATCTTTTGCATATGAAAGAGATGACCTTATTACTGTGTTCTAAGCAGGAAAAAACAATTAATGTGTATTTGATGTTTCCTGGAAATTCATTACAATCAAAATGGCATAATATTACGACCTAGGGCTAAGATTGGCATTTCCTTTTTTAGATTGACCCCATTTCTTCAGGCAATCCCATTATGACTACAAATATGCTTTCATTTTGCATTTGATGTTCAGTATCGATGCTCTGTGTGACGAATTTCTGGGATTTGAGCAAAATTGAAGGCATCTTTTAGATTTTTTTAAGGGGGGGGGTCAAAATGGCTACAGGTTGGAGATCAGTGTCATTTTTTTTTTTTTTTTTTTTTTTCCATGCAATTCAAACAAGCCTAAAAATGCCCAGCATTGCATTGATTTCTTACAAATTCATTTTGTTGGTACCTGGCACCGGGGGGGGGGGGGGGCACTCAACTTTTTTCAGGTAGGGAGGTGCGGACCACGATTCTGAACTTGGGGGTTTGCGAACTGACTTTGTCTCCGAAAGTAGGCGGGCTTGGGAACTGCGGAAATTTTGAGGAAATTGCAGGCTTGGGAGCTGAAAATGGGACTAAATTTAGGCTTGGAGCCAATATTTTCCCAAAAAGGACCTTAAGACCTGAATTATGCCTTTAAAGGGGGTCTTGTGAACTGCTGGAGAGGATGAAAAATTGGGGTCTTAGGGCCCGCACATAACCAGATCATCGCAACACGAAGATGGGGTCACAAACAACAACAATTAAAATTTCATTTTGTGCAGAGTTATGGCTGTTTGCATTTAATGTGCAACATAGAGGATACAAAGGACTTCATTCGTTTTAATCAAATGGGTTTTTTTTTCCAATTGATAATGATGTATTTTTAATGTTAGAGGCTGCATATTAAAATAGCTGTTACCTACAAGGTGACAGTTTTTTGGGGGGGGGGGGGCTTAAAGACTTGAGAGAAGCAGAGTGAGCTAAATAGCCATATATTTAACCCTCCTTCCTTTGGAAACAAATGTCAGTCATCATCCCCCACCCAATTCTAATGAAACCCTAAGACACTTGAAAAAAGGAAACTGGCTTACTTGTCACGCGACAGAAGAAATGCACAATTTGGGTCTTAACTTGACAACTCAGAAGTCCGAGCGGAAAAAGGAATGTGAATTTTTGGTTTGCAACATCTAAATTGCAAAGATAGGTATGTACATAATTTTTTGAAAGAAACGAAATCATAGCACACCACCCAGTATACCCACATGGCATTAGCATGACCCCTTGTCAACTAAACGTAAGGAAATTGGCACAGGCAATTTTTGAACAACCCCCCCCTTGAAGAGATCAATTTTGCTCAATTCACAAAGTCCCAACTAGAGAGCAGGCATAGCTTGGAAAAAACATGAAAATATAAGCTTCATTGTATGCATTGGAGTATGGCTGGAAGATGATTAATCGAAGGGCCCCCATTAGAGAAAGTAAAATAGTATGCTAAAATTAGGCCATGCTGTAATTTATGCGCCATTTTTTATTGCAATTAATTTCCAGGTGTAAACATCAAAATTACACATGAGGTTTTATTTGCTTCTTACGAACACATTAAGTCTCCTCTCCTTCATATGCAAAAAGATTAGAAATGGTTCACCTCGGCCACCACTGCACTGTCATATCGTAATTTATTTTTAGTGGTTTTGTTGCGATGATGATGAGGATGATGATGATATTTTGATTGTTTATGATGATGATTTGAGTTTATGATGATGATTGATGTTTAGATGATGAATTTTGTAATGTTTATGATGATGATTTTTGATGTCTTGCTGATGATTTGATTTGTGATGATGATTTTGCTGATCTGGTAGTACATTAAAATCATTGTTATTGATTTTGTCAATGAACTGGTTAAAAATGCACTGCTGTTCTCATCTGTATTTAGTTGGTATACAATGTCGGTATCATCAAATTATTTTCTAGTATTACTGTGTTGGTGATCTTGCTGATGATGATTGAAGAAGATGTGATTGTTGCCGCCGATTATTTAGGATGCCGATTTGTGTCATGAACATTTCCACATACGCCCCAAA